>DWQX01001127.1:0-31067 GCA_018245475.1 Pharmacophagus antenor
AATAATAGAAACACAGTTTGTCTTATATGCTAAATTGATTGCACAGATATGGACACTGGTGTGTGTGCACTGTAAAGGTACAGAAGGCCGTAGCTTAATGCAATTTTCACCTGCTGGACGTGGAGTAGCGATTTTCAGGTACCACGTACACGTAACGAAGTATACACACGAGTTCATTCCGATACTATATATTTCATTAATGACCAGAACCAGACACTACAATACATTTATATATCTTGTATATATATTTATATATCTAGTTAAAATTTTTAAATAAATTTCTCATGAAATGTTTCGTCAACAAAATACATTTATTCATCTGCTCAAATTCTAATTTTTTTTAAACTCGTTGCGCATGACACAATGGTAATACAATTTTTTTTTTTATTTATAGAAATAAGATGCACTTACCTTTTGTAACAACTTCGGTCTATTATCAAGCAGCACAGGCTTGTCTTCGTCCTTAGAATGGTTGTCAGTCTTCGAATGCCTGTGGAAGGAATTAACTAAGATTACTACCATAAACTCTACGTTTCTTTTTTTTACAAGCGCATTTTAACAAACAATGGAACTAAAAATGAAAAGAAAAACAAAAACGAATATTTACAACATTAAACTTTGTATTATCGCATACTCAAAGTTAAAATATTTAATCAAAATTTTGAAGGATAAACTATGGTATATAGTTTTTCCGTAACGGAAAAGGGTAATCACATTAAATTCGGTCAAAATATATCTATATAAAGATATTTTTTTTTTCAATTAATATTTCGCTAACTTCTTCGAATTACCCTTTCGAATATAGATACATAAAAAGCGAAACACTCTTGTCGTCGAAGTTCTACATAAATGTAGTTATAAAAACTAAAATTAATTGATTCTAAGTAAAAAGATGTAAATAAACTGGAGCAATTGAATATAAAGTATTATATTAACAAAAGATAATTTGATCGAGATATATAAAAAAATGTAAATATACTCGTATATAGAAATACTGTAAACTAATAGTATTAATTGAAAAATAGAAGCGATAAAAAAGATTTGAATCGCATTAAGAACCTCTTTCCTTTTTTTGGTCGTTTAATTTAATATCACGTAATACATAACTAAGCAATAAAGTATGGACTCTATCAAATCGTTACTTAGGTATTCAGCCTCCGACACGAGATAGACGTGAACTTTCGCTTTTTCAGTTGACGTTCCGCGTAAATTTCAATCCAGAGGAATGTTCCACTTGCTGGACTGAATGTTAAGTTTTTTAACGCGGTATAAAATAATATGATGTTAACGTAGCACTCGTATTGAGTCAAATATAACGGATTGAATGGAAATATACGGTAAGAGACTGTAAGCGCCTAGTTAGTGATTCAGTAACAGAATAATAAAGTTTGTGGATTGTGGAAGACAGATGATGAATTAATTTTTAATTGCGCTCCTTTCTACGTTATCGCTGTGTCCAATCTAAATACAAAATATGTCATCAGCAAAAACCCTTTCGCAACTGTGGAACATTATTCCCTCCTTCATTTCTCTTAAAACGCGTCTTTCCGATATTAATTTCTTTCCTAATATTCTGTATTGAGGTAGTAATAATATTCCATAAGTATTTTTTTAACGGTTATGGGGAACACAGCAATGTTGTTATGCCGGTATATTGGCATTGAGGGTGGTAGCTAGCCAGGCGGGTTTGAAAAACCCTACCACTATTCAAACTATACTACTTTACTACTACTGCGGCCCGGGAATCGAACCCGGGACCTCCTGCCGGATCTGGGTAAGCCGATGCGCTACGGAGGCAATCAAAATTATGAAAACAACAGAATTTCTTTTGCTTTTTTATAGCCAGCTATACCGTTACTTGTAAGAATGAACACGTATAAAATATTTATAAGTACAAAAAATAATTAATCTCGAGTACTAGGGCACTTAAGTGGAGCAAGTAAGTGGTGTTACGGTTGCGGCGAGGTCTATTTTAATCGGTCTATCCAGTTACTATCCTCATATTTTTAATCTACTGCCATAACACCATTGCGGTATTCCGACAGCCATTCATTACTATCAGAGCATTCAAAGCGAGCACGCTTAACCCTCTTTGGCCTCATTGTCACATAAAATCACGTGAAGTCACGATCGAGTGTTTAATAAATAAAAAAAAAATCATATTTCATAAGTTGTTGCTTACCATAGATTTCATTTTGTTTATCTTTCCTTTAACAGTGTATAAAATGGATTAAATAAATCGTTTTATTATGAGCGATCTGATAAAAGGTAAAGTATAAAACGGTCATTATATTTTACATTAGTCGCGGCATGAACGCTGCTGTGAGCTCAACGGTTATAACCAATGTCAGGTCGGGAACAAACGTTCATTTGACCTTTTGTGTAGCGAGATAAGCTGTCAATTGTGACAGACACGCTACGCGCCAATGTGCGGTCAGAAACTTTGTTTTTATACGTCAACACGCTTGATGACAAACTATATTAACGTTCAGTTTAATTTCATATAGTTAATCTACTCATGAATTTAAATGTAACATCAAATATAATTTGTGCAAAAAAATCTAAAATAAGTAAACAGATTTAAAATACAAACGGAACAATTTCAGGGCCTGAGCAGAATTTATGAAGCATTACTAATTTAACTTTTTGCATTTTGTCACCGTTAAAATGCAAGAATAATTTTATAAAATATATATATTTTTATGAGACTAATAGGTTTAATAGAAACGAATTCAAATATTGTTTCAACGAAAATTAACAGGTTCAAAGCATATTTCCTTTTTTTATTCACTCTTAGCCATGAAATTCACTTAATTTTTATTTGATAAATATGAAACAAGAAAATAGAAATAAGCAAAGCGTGGTTACGAAGAAAATTGATAAATAAAAACTATATCTATCGAAATGAAAAATTTTCTTGTCGTCTTTTGAAAGCAATTTAGAGTAGCTATTATATAACAAAAAGAAATAAGTGTTGAATTGTAAAACAGCCGCTTAGTCTACGGTTGGCGAGAACACCTCACCAATCATTGAAGGCCGAGAGATGCGCCGGGATAAGATACTCTTGAAGATTTCTACATCGATCGATGCTACGCTGTATGCAACCGACTTACTTCGACGCTCCGAACAAAATGTATTTCAAATTTAACTTGGCTAATAAAAGTCACCGCATAGCTGCTTCCAGACGCAGTGCTTCTAAAACTTATCTCGACTCTCTAAGTTTCGAGTGCTGTCGACCGGGGAAGATTCTTAGGATTTGAGCGCCCGGAAAAAAAATAAAATTTGACGGCCTTTCAATTCAAAAATATAAAAATTTAATGTGAAATAAAAAATATATATACTAACTATGAGGGGGTCTTAGATTCGATTCCGTGGCCGCGTAGGTAAGGTAGTATAGTCTGGACGGTTGTAAAGTTCAAACTCGCCTGTCATGACATAACCCACAATATCAAGAGCTCACGGATTACCGGATTCATGAGCCAGTTTCGATGAAGCTGTAATAGTAGTCAAAAAGACTAACAGCGTAAATTTCATCGAGCACTATTCACTTCATTTAACATCATGCTTCATTGTCACTTAACATCATGTGTAAATCAAGATTACGCGTTAGTCCAGACCGATATGAAAATGTAACAGTATCGCTTATACTACATTTTCAGAAAATTTTATACGATAATATCCTTGACACGATATCAAACCTTTTTGTGTGTAGAATTTTAAACAGGACGACTTTTATCAAAGTGATATTCTAGAAAACGTAGTCTTCTTCTATATACTTATTTATGCGGTGAATGAAACTTAAGTTATGGTACTAAGGATAGAGGCAATACAGACTTAAAGTAAAACATATATGCAATAATAATAATTAAGAATTTATCATTATGTCTATAGGCCTCAATATTTTTAATTAACTTCTGTGAATAAGTCAGATTTATGTGGTATTTTATCCACAGAAACTTCCGAGGACGTTCTCAGCGTTATAGCGCACTCCATCATATCATCGAGTCAAAGTAAAATCTCAATAAGTCACATTTCGATTTAAAAAAAACATTTTACTGTTTTTACTTCTGTAATGGGATAATAATGTACAAGAAAAAATTATTACGTGCCTATCACAAGATATATCATAATATTATGATTTGAGACATAAAAAATCTAAAATCTTTATTATCTTTATCAGTGTCCTACGTTACGAGATTACTTTAACTCTTATATACTAAATAATGGATAAATTTCCTAACATTACGCCAATGGAGTCACCGTATTCCTTCTTTAAAAAAACTTTTCCGTTGGTATGTGTAATAGCATCTTAGCCTCCCCTTTGTCGGGGAGTGCCAGAGCGGTGTTTATAATATTAAAACAACGTATACCTAAATAATAACAATTAAGTAATGAAGTATATGAAAATTATGATTTTCGTTAAAGTTGATTTTGTTACGCCCCTATGAGGGTGACGTATTATTTATTTTTATAAAACTGGCTATAATAAATAGAGATATAAGTAACCAGTGACTGGTTACCTCAAATTGGAATGATAAACACAAGTTTATTACTCTTTTGTACAAACAAATCACTTTACTCGCCCCTGCGACCAGGGATGCGTGCCCCACGTAAATACATGGCGTGCTACGCTACAAGGTTGATCGCTCACTACATTTGCCTGTTGAATTTAATTCTCTATTTATAAAGCGTATTAATTTTATCGCAGCGCTAAATACAAAATGTACGACGATAGACGCCTACATTGCTTTTATAGTTGTAATTATGTTTACTTTATCAGAATTTCTGTCGCGCACGCTATTGCCTCTTTCTGAAATTGAATGTAAAAACTTTTTGGTATCGGGGTTTTAATAAAAAAAAATAGTTGACGTACACATAGACGCCACCATTATTTTTATATTTGTAATCATATTTACCTAATCAGAATTTTTTAGCGAACTTTTTGCCTTTTTGAAATTTAATGTAAAACCTTTTTGGTCTCGGCAATTTAATAAAAAAATACTCAACGTTCCTTAACTTACGTACGTTTGACAGATTTATTACAACAGCACATATACGTCTAGAGAAATGTTATTGTAAATAATTCAGTAGCAAAGAAAATTGGCTGCTACATCTTTTATCCTTGGAACACTAGACACCAATGCCTAGAGACGGGCCCTCGCTTTAGTAAGAAAGGGCGTGTAGAATATAAATACGTAAAAGAACGTGCCAACATTATCAAATATATACGCGTCTTGCTCTTTACTAAAGCCATTAACATTTGAAATCACATTTATGATATTTATTACAACGTTCCGCATTGAAAAAAAGTTGAATAAAAGATATTTTTAATCTAATTAAAACAAAAATTGTTACTGACAGTTACACTTTCCCGCGTATGTATAAATCAAATCCGAATTATCTATTATAACTTTTCTTAACATGTTCTCGTATCTTAACATATAATATATACATTTTTTAATTATATATGCGCTAACACTTGGCTTCTATTTCACCTGATGTCAAGTGACAATGGGCACGTAGACGGTGAAACGAATACTTCTGGCTGTCACATGTATGACTACCAGAATAGATCAATGCCGTTATGGCGGCAGATTGATATTGACATTGGTAGGTAGCCAGGCGAGTTTAAAAAACCTCTACTACTCTTGAGGCCCGGGAATCGTACTCGGGTCCTACGCGTTACAAGACGATATAATATAGATAATTAGATCAAGAATATTGGCACAGCCGCATTCCAACTGTGTGATGATTGAAACAGTTATTTCACCGTCAAACTTAACACTAACCGTAATCATCGCTCTTAAACCTAGGACACCTTTAAATTGCTGATTCGTGAAGCGTATCGTGAACAGTATCAAGATAGGCAGCCGAGCGTAAGGGCTGGTGATTTTGAATTTGTTCACGCCGCTCACTGACTAGCGGGCCGGACTGGGAGAGGCGAGTACACGATTGATGTTTTTTCGCGGACCCACTTAAGTGCCACTTAATTTTGACAAGCGGGTCAACCGTATGTTGTTTGTGTTATGTAAAATAATGAATAACCATACTAAAGTGGAGGTTGCATATTTTGATAACACATTTTCTACATTTTTTTTGACAGGCTCCTTGACGCAGCGGCTGATCTTTTTACACGTAGCACGATAGACCCTGATTAATAATAATCAATCAGCCCGATTAACTACAAAGCACGATGTGTATCTGTCTGCAATCATACATAATATACGTAAATACACAAAAGAATGTCGTATATTAAACACCGTTTACGGCGTCATTGTCACTAAAAATCTTAGTGTCCAGTTTGAGGCTGTTTACGAGTATATATATATATACATATTATTGATAAGAAAAAAATTATCGGTAGTTTTTTCATATGAAGAGTAGACAAACGAGCGTGCGGTTCATATGATGGAAAGTGATCACCATAGCTAGGAGACAGCGGCAACACTCGGCGAATAGCAACTGCGTTGCCGACCTTTACAATTTACAGTTCTCGTGTAAACGCTATACCTGTCGTGATGCAGCAGCGCCGGTGAGACCTTCTTCCTCAGATTCGCGATGGCGGCGAGCTCCTCGCGCTTCCGCGAAGGTGGCGGCGCCCCGCAGAGCGTCAGCAGCGGCGTCGGCGCCGGCTGGGAGGCGCGCAGCAACCTGTACGGGTTGAACGAACTTAGATCGCTAGACTCGCGGACTCGCGGATTCCTGAGCCACGAACCCTATGAGACTATAATAGTAGTAAATAACACAGAATTTTATCATTAACAGAGAGCAAGTACGTATAGTTTATAGGCTAACACTTGGCATTGATTTCACTTGATGTTTAGTGTTGAGATCGGTCGCCCAGAATACTTTTGGCATACGTGTACGACTGCCAGAACACACCAATGCTGTTATGGCGGCATGTAGACATTCACGACGGTACCTAGATAGACGGGTTCGAAAACCCTATTATCAATTTGACTACACTACTCATGTAGCCCTGATATCGAACCCGGGATCTCCACGTTACATGACCAGCCGTAAACCACTTCGCCACGAAGGCGGCCAAGTGTTAATAATTGTGTCATTTGAAAAAAGCTTTTAAGCCAACGAAAAGTTGACGCCGAATACCATCAGAAACACGATTATCCCTAATTTTAAAGTTTTAATCATAATTATCAGGTTCAAAATCTACGTTTGCCATTTTGCCGATAGTTTTTTTTTTAATTTAATTTAGACCTCATTCAAGGAAATTATAATAAAATAACTTTTAACATCGGACCATTAAATAAAAATTTATGCGTTATAATAAAAACAACAAAAATGACGCGCGACAAAATGAGAACTCTTGTCAGTCATTAAAAAATATAGTTTTATTAAAAAAAATAATGCAACTATAATAACTTTTTTTAGCACTTTTATACACAACAAAATGAAAAAGAAATCTTTTTTTTTTCTTTTCTGGAAATAATAAACAATAAGATGAAAAAATTCACTCATACAAACGTTTCAGAAAATTAAAGAGAACATAACGATAGAACATACATTTTCTATTATATTTTCATAATAAAGGCTACAAATAATACGGTCAGAAACGTCGACATTTTAGGTTACATAATTATTATCTTTTCGTGTTGAAAATAATATTAAAAACGATTTAGATTACGCAAATATAAACAACAAAACAAAGAAGTTTACGGCATTATCTGCAAATACGCTCTGAGGAAATATATATTCGCTCTTAAATAATTGAACATGAAATGTAATATGTATGTTAGTTAGAAAACAGTTCATAAAATATCCTTTTTATTAGATAAGTAAAATAAGGAACAATACGAACCGTTTTGAGACCGGCGTTCTCTTTGAGAGTAAAGTGTAGTCGTAGAGATTAGAGCTGGATGGATGCGGATGGAAGGCGGGAGTAGGCGGATAATACGCTTCATCGTCTTTATAATTATTATTCACTAATACCGATTTCAAAGGCAATAATTCGACATTATCGTCGACACGTCGCTCGCGTGGCGAAGTCATGGCGCGGGTGACATCGTGCGCGATCGCCGGCTGCTTGCAGCCTACTGAAAGATGTGGCCTTGAAAAAGCTGCAGCGTAGTGTAGGGACTGCGAGGAGATATATCTCGACTCTTTATTTTTGAATAAGCAACTCCTTTTATATAATATTACAATGAGGATTGAAGTCTTAGACGATATTTGCTAATAATGTTTGGGAGGCGCTTTAACTTTTTTATATAGAGATATATTTTTATTTAAAAGTTCTAATGTCAATTACAATATATAACGATTTTAATTTATGAACATAGTGTATATGTTGAGCATCAGTTCTAAATGTCGCAGTGCATATAGTAAGTATCTAAAATGTTCCGCCGCATCCCTAGAACAACGTTGCCGGGCCGGGTCGAGTCCCTCGTCCGCATGCGCTGTGGGATTCGCTAGAGTCAGTTACTCGAAAGCTGGCTTTAAATTATTACAATTCCAACGCTAATGAGGAAATGTTTCTAAAGTTCATAGTCAGGTTCGCGTATAATTTTAATAGTACACATTTATTTACAGATTGTGCTTTTAGAATAGGCAATAAATAGACGTTAACCCGTGTGATTTTGAATCGTTTTTGACACAGAAAGAATATTGTTAGGCAATTTATTGGTTTCTTTTTACATTCTTTTTTTATAAAATTGTAGGTCAATACGCTTGGTTCAGGATATTAATAAACAGAATAAAAATAAGACTCAATGTAACTTCAAACATATATCTCATGTGTCGAGAGTTAAGGTTTCGGTTTCCAAATATAGTATAATACAAGATGTTATGAAGTTAAACGAAATCGTTATTAATTTTGACATCGTCTAACCAATTTTTTATTATCTATATTATAGCAGTTTGAAGTATGCAAGCTAAAAGAAAGGAGCCTGTGGCAAGGAATGTGACAGAAATCTTCACTTTTAAATATTCTTTAACTAAACCGACAAGACACATGAAGACAGTAAACAAGACAAAGATTTCACCTAACGTTAAGTGATGTTTCTAAACATTCATATTGAATTACTGCTAAGGATACTTCACTAAATACATACCTACTACATCTATTTTTTACCTTGTCACATCTTCCTAGTAGTTTAGTTGTCCCATGTACTATAATGTCAATAAAAACATTAAAATCGCTACTACTACATATGAGATTCTAGTAGACTAATAGTTTTAGCCAGATATAAATACATTTAAAAATAATTCGAAAAATTATATTGTTTTTTTTTTATCACATATTGCGATACTGATAATTCATAAATTTTATATATTGCATATTTCCCTGTTTCTCTGGTTGCTGTTTTGCATTCAAGAAAACCGCCAGAGCCATCGATTATGCAAACAGAATGGGTACTTATTTGAAAATTATATAATCTTCTAAAAAGTAATAACTTAAATTTTTTATATCATAAGGCCATTTATGACACCGAACAACATCTCCACTCAAAACCCGTGCACGTCGCAATTAAAGTTATTATGCCGTTTTTTCTAACCAAGATTGTAGTGTGTATAAAATTTTAACATTATTTACTTTCTAATTATGTGAAATTTTTGTTCTTTTCACATAAATTTCGTACTTGTTCTAAAGTTTTGTTTTTTTTTTCTAGTTTATTCGTTATTTTTATGTCTTTATAGAATATATATTACTTTAACCCATAAACATTCATGTATCTCTCCACTTTCAAGTTTGATGAAAGAGACTTGAGGGTTAAGCTCACTTTTGTACATGTTTTTAATAAATTATTTATTTAACGTTTTATAAATAAAGAGCAA
This sequence comes from Pharmacophagus antenor, assembly GCA_018245475.1. Classification (NCBI taxonomy): domain Eukaryota; kingdom Metazoa; phylum Arthropoda; class Insecta; order Lepidoptera; family Papilionidae; genus Pharmacophagus; species Pharmacophagus antenor. The sequence goes on from DWQX01001127.1 coordinate 9,793, forward strand.
ATAAATTAATTTAATAAACAAACAATCTTATATGTCTTGTTATATTTAATTACTTAAAAAATCTTCCTATGATTTACCTGATCAATGCATTTGACTATGGATCGTAATAGACATTTAAAGATAGCAACACAAATATAGCTTTTAACTTCTGATTTTGTAAATATAGAATAATTTTAATAACTATGCGAAATTGCATTTAGGCGTAGTATTTGACATTATCGTTAAAACATATTTTAAGAAAGTTCGAATTGCTCGACTTTAATCTTTATATTATATGTTATTATAAGTGAACGTACATAATAGTGTACAGTTCGTTTGTTTTTTGCAAGTAAATCACCATTGACGTCGTAGGTAACAAAAGCATAATTTGCTTTACTTTTATATGTATTTTTTTCTTTCTTCAAAAGAAGTTTAGATTTTCTTTGTGGATATTAATATTTAAACGATTAGTAAAAATTTCTAGTAATATTAACCTTAAATTAATTAAGTATTGCTAATTCTTTCAGATGGAATCCGGCGAAGTGTCTCCATTAAACAAATGCCAAACAGTAGATGCTAAAAAGCTTATTTTATATGATTTTGGAATTAAAATTAAAACACATGGCCAGTACGACGTAGGTGGCACCTATGCTGGAGAAGAACCTGATCTTTGGTTCTTTTACTACACATCCATGTACCCAAGCTCGATGTATTTACTGAATCTGTTTGTTTGCCACAGAACGCCAGGCATCGCTTCTGTGGGTGTTAGTAGTAGTAATGACCTAATACATAAGAATGAAATTGGTACTACATCTTATTCAATGCTGACATCAACATTGACATGGAAGACAGTAAGGGGCGTAGAAGAGGATGAGAATAGTTTCATTAAAACTTTTTGCTTCACAGAAGCTGATGTTACAAATATGAAAAATAATGCACTAATAATTCCTATATCTATTGATGTGAAACCAAAGCGATTAGTCATGGATGATGTAATAAACAAGATAAAAGTTCAACATCACTATAGCACTTTCCTTATGAGGAATGACCAAACAGACTTTGAGCTGATATCACCTAGTCAAAAGAAGTATAAGATTCATAAAATTGTCCTAGCTGCTCACAGCTCTGTCATGAGAGGAAAGTTAAAAAATTGCAATAAAAATAGTATCCATATAGATATTCCTGATGATAATTTGGAATTGATAATTCAGTTTTTATACACGGGTACAATTAACAATATTTTGAAACAGGACTGTCACAAGTTGCTAGAAATTGCTGACAAATTCCAAATAAAGAGTCTATTTCTGTTAATAGAAGATGCTATAAAACACAGTTTAACTATTGATAATGCTGTGGATATTGCTATTGTAACAGAAAAATACAAATTAGCCGAATTGCAGAATAATGTATTTCAATTTATCAAACGAAATCCACTAGTTTTTACATCCGAAGGGTGGAAGAAGTTGAACAATATTAATTTAGCAAAAAACCTCTCCGAATACTTGTCTAAGGACAATTAAAAATTTAAATGTTATATACTATTTGCTGCATTTATAACTATGGTGAAATTTTAATTTCGAAAAGTGTAACAACAATTTGTTATGTATTCTTACATTATATTATCATGTAATATACTGATTTCTTGTGATTGAAGGTTTCAGTTTATTAATGAATCTAAATTTAGAATTAACGAAATAAAACAAAAGAAAACTGTCATCTTTCTGTTTGACGCCTCAAACTAGTAATTATATAAAATTTGTTATCTAATAAATCAAAAAATGGTAGAAATAAATGGGTACAATAACATTTAAGGGATATGATGACTTGTAGAATAAGCATAATTGATATCAATTGTGGAACAGTCAACTTAGACTGAAAACACAGCAACAGCCAAAATATTAGTAGTCAAATTAATAAAAAAAATTATACAAATTTCAAAAAACGCCTTTCATTATATACATAATATTTAATTGAGGTTCACTGACAGTAATTAAATTAATTTTAAAAAGTGCACTTTGCTTGTAATAGATTGAACAATATTTATATTACTATTTCTGTTTTACTTAAAGCTTTATATTAAAAAATTGGCTTAAAAGTATAGCAATAATTCCACTACAATTTTCGAGGCGTTTTAATATAGTAAATTCTAATTTATCATAATCGAAAACAAAAAATTTAAATTATTAATTTAAATTAAAACTGAAATTAAATAAAATCAAGTTCGGAACCAGGAACGCGATATCATCGATTATTTTTATAAATTATTAAGTTGTGGTGTCAGTGTGACAATTTCTGTATATTCTAATATTAAGTTTATTTAATATATGCCAATTTATGCAAGAAGTCTCGCAGAATTTTTAAACACATTTTATTTTTATTACTAAACTGATTGATCATAGACAAATTACACATACACGCGCAGCAAATTGAAATTCTCCCTCATCCGGAGGTAGGTTCCGTCCCGTCAAGCGTGGCTAATCAAGGCACCAAAAGGTGAGGTTTCTAATCGTATAATTAACATTTATGAGGTGTATAACCCATGTATTTTCCCATATACCACGCGAACAAGTGCTCTTGTGGCTAAATCACATCGATAAAGTGTTTAAATCGTAAAATATTGATGTGAAAACAGGAACGCGTTACAATTTAGTGCATCAGTGTTGATCGTGAAGCGTTGTACTTCTTGTTTGATCTTATAATACGTTTTCATCTTGTGTTTATTAAAAGTGTAATTTTAGGAAAATGAGCAGCTCGGAGGAGGTATCATGGATTTCATGGTTCTGTGGGCTGCGAGGTAACGAGTTTTTTTGCGAGGTGGGTACCATAATTTTTCTCTAATTCTTTTTTTTTGTTACTGCTGTTTATATCGATTGAATTGTTAAATTTTAGGTTGATGAGGATTATATAAATGATAAATTTAACTTGACGGGGCTCAACGAGCAAGTACCACACTACAGACAGGCCCTGGATATGATTCTAGATTTAGAGCCTGGTGAGTATGCACCATAGATAATATTATCAATTTCAGTTCATTGGATAATACTTTTTTAATAAATATAATCATCAGTCAATTAATTTCACCATTAAAAATTTAAAAAATCTTAAATTGGTAGCTGAAGTCATATTTATATTTCAATACATTATATTTCACCAAAATCATTTAGTTGTAAATGTATAGCAAATCCTTACAATAAAAATCAAATTGTTGTGAAATTATGATGAGAGTGGTGACAAACAGTTGCAGAAATATCTATAATGCACTACTAACATACCACTGTATGTGACATTGGCAAGCCCAAATACATATCTTCAAAATAAAACACCATTAAATGATCTAAATTCTGTTTTCTTTTATATATTTTTAGTTGTGTCAAGACTGTGAGATTTACAATTTTTCTTAATGTACTTTATTGCATAAAAATATTATACAGGGATTCCCTACTTGTATGGTGGTACCACTGCTGCTTATGTATGTTATTTGATCCAATATCATAAAAATATAACACAAACATAAATATAATATTTTTTTATCAAATTTAAACATATTCTGTCTATTTAAAACATTCTATTTACAATGTTAGGGCTTAATGTTTGTGAATGACACATTAACAAGTGTAACATTTGATATCAAATTTTAACATTTCTATTATTGGTAAATAATTTCTGTCTATTCAATTGATGATTATTATAAATGGAAAAAAGTAAATAAAAAAGGCTAATAGATAAATAACACTTAAACTATATAGACATTGACTATCTCGACTGAAGAAATAGGTTTAAGTATTATATGAAATAAGATATTGAGTCCGTAGGTTTTCTGTTTAAAAATTTTTAATACTGTAACTACATTTGTTAGGATGTGGTTTTCATTTAATTAATGATATATCATAAAAACATGAAAATGGCACATAGCAATATTAATTTTTAAACAATTCTTTTTTTAGATGATGATCTGGATGACAACCCTAACCAATCTGATCTTGTGGAGCAGGCATCTGAGATACTCTATGGCTTAATACATGCTCGCTATATATTAACAAATAGGTAATATTATTTCACATAATTTTTACTTTATATTTCCTTAAATTTATTTTCATTCATTATTAAAACTAGAATAAGCAATCTTGTAACAGTTGAAACATTGCAGGAGGCTCTAAAGATACATAATACAAATTGGGCCCTAAGTTAGGTTACATATGAGGTTTTTTTTTTTTTTTCAACAATAAGCTGTACATAAATGACCATCTCGAGTCTAAATGCGGACTAAAGAGCCCACTAACCAGTCAACAATAAGATAAAATTGATCTTGGTTTCACATAATCTTTATTGACAATGAGTCATTTATATGGATGTGAAGCATGCTTGCTCAGAATATTCTAGCTCTCAATTTCAATCGTGGCAGACCACCAATATGTGTACTGCAGCTGGCTAGATCATATTTAAAAAACTTACACCAAACTCCTTTAATTGAATCTGGGACCTCCTGTTACAAGGCAAAAGGTTAGCTGTTTAGACAGCAGAGTCAATAAAACAAAAAAAATTACTTTGCTAATTTCCCCTTTTTTTAATCATAAATATTACAATTAATTCACAATTTCTTCACTTTTCACCATTACTTGTGACTTCTTCTAAAGATCTTATGTTATAGTTACCATAACTTGGAACCTTCACTTTAGACCTTGTGCTTTAATTAAGTTGTAATATTTGTAAATAAAAAGCGATAACTAGAAATTTAATTCTTTATTTTATTGAATCATCAAGTTTTTCAAAGTAATGTCTGAATCAATCAATTACATACATCATATTGCGATGTAGGCTCAAAAGAAATTGTTGTTTATCTGTATAAGCTATGAGCAACATATACTTCATGTAGCATAATTTTTTTTCTACAGAGGAATTGGGCAAATGCTAGAAAAATTTCAAGCAGGAGATTTCGGTCATTGTCCAAGAGTTTACTGTGAATGTCAACCTATGCTACCACTTGGTAAGTGGATATATTTTTATTAAATTTATATTTAATAATTTGACAAGTTTAAGAATGTTTATGGAGTTACTAGATGAAATCTTCGATTCAAAGATAAAACTCAGTAAGTCACATTTTGATCCAAAATGACATTTTACTGTTTTTACTTCTATAATGATACAATATACAAAAAAAAATCACTGCCTGCCTAATGTACGTGTGCATTTTTCAATTATGTAGTTAGAAGTTTTCATGGGATAATATAACATGATATTATCATTTGAGAGATCTAAGAAACCCAAATTCTTAATAATTTCTATTAGTGAACAATGTTACAAGATAACTTTACCTTTTGATAGACAAAATGGTGATTTATCACAAAGTGCACCAAGAATAGGTAAAGTTAGCAGTAAAACTGTGTGTGTGTAGCGTAGAACTGATCACTTGGATATTGTTAGTGGGAATCTGCTCAGTAGTGCATGTCTCTCGGTTGATGGTGATGACGATGGTATTGATGCAGGACTCTCGGATGTTCCCGGCGAAGCGATGGTGAAGCTATACTGCCCGCGATGCACCGACGTTTACACACCGAAATCTTCGCGCCACCACCACACCGATGGAGCGTACTTCGGGACCGGTTTCCCGCACATGGTGTTCATGGTGCACCCTGAATACAGACCGAAGCGCCCCGCCTCGCAATTTGTGCCTAGGTTTGTTTGTTTCTTTTTTTAATTCTACAAGGAATTGAGTTCAAGGAAACCTCCAGTATATTTATATGATTAATGAATGATTTGTTCATAATCAAGGTTTTGTTCCAGCTGTTAATTTATTTATTTTTGCAAGTCTTACAGAAGAGGTAAGACAATCTATTAGGTTCAGTTTTGTAGATTGTACACTTTGTAGCGTTATTCTCTAATTGCAATATATGAAGGTAACAATTTAAAATACGAAACTTCTATTACCATACTGTAGAGAAATAGTATGTGTGGGACAATTGTAAAACTCATCTTTCTCTTATAGATTGTACGGGTTCAAGATCCACCCTCTCGCTTACCAGATCCAACAGCAGGCGGCGGCTAACTTCAAGGCCCCGCTTCGGAATCTCTCGTATAACAACGGTAAACGCTAGGGCCGCGCCTACGCGCGACCATGCGCCCACGACGGCACAGTGATACAGATGCTCCCTGTAACCTACAAACACTTAAGGAGCGGACAGACTACGTAACCAATGTTTGCTATCTATAAAAGGAAAGATGTATATGTGTTTTGAAATATCTCAGTATTTCATAGGCCAATGGGACTAAAGTGTAACTGATGTAATAATATTTGTTCGTAAACAGCATGTCATACTGGTGTCTGTGTCACAAAAGTTAGCTTATCACCATTTAACAAGGTTCAAGATTGCATCTACGAATTGCATTTTTAATTGTACTACTCGTGGTATATGTAAGTGTTCTATGGACATTCCATGATGGTAAATTCGGTTATTTAAAGTATATAACTTAATACATTAAATAACAATTTTGTTAATGTCACTACTTGACATGTTAACATTGTACAAACTTCAGCCATGTGTAGTGAATGAAAATTCAGATGAGACTGCCGCTTGAAACCCTGTCCACTTTGTTAATCCTTTTATTAACGCTTATTAAGTTTCTTTATGTCAAAATGTAACTTAAAAAAAGTGAAAGTACTTTGTGTTCTTACCAGTCCTCGTATTTTTTTTTTTCATTTTTGTTTATAACATTTGTTTGTTGAAAATCTTTATCGAAAAAAAGTACTAAATCGTTTTATAGGGAGAATCTGTATCAGGGAACATCTAATTTTAAGCAGTAAAATAAGTTAATTCTGTGGTGAAACAACTCGTACATAGACATGAATATATTAACGATCCGTTAAGTTCATGTGTGAAGAGGTCGTCTGTCATAAGATTGGCCAAAACATTTGATCATATAAAGTAGTAAACTAGCAAAGTATGACTTTAGTTAACTCATCATCCATTGCTACCTTGTACAGTACTATGTCATCAAACATTTCTGCCCAATATTCTATCACACAGCGTTCAAACAAAACATGTCATTATAAAATTACATTTCATGCTGTTTCTATATACCTATATCATCATATCGGATATGATAGATATTAATGTTTAACTCCACCATGAATACAGAACATTTGAAAACTGTGGTGTTTTTGTTTAAATACTGTTTAATGGGGCAATGGCAACATCTTGTAGCCATTATGTTTGTAGTTTATATATTTATAAAATTAATAATATAGGGTCTTGTAAGTTTTTATTTTTATATCCGATAACCGTTTAGGATATAAAGGACATTTACGCGTTTGTCCTGAAAATTTTTTCGTTATTGTATCGGTTCCAGTAATTATAAATAAATATTATGAGAACTATTGGCCTTTTTTCTTGCTTATCCTGCATGTTAACCATGTGTTTTCCTTTCGCTGAATGCAAATATAACTAATGAGGGTTATGTGGCGGCCGTTTATAAAATGTTAATTAAGAATACCAACAATTCGCATTGATGCTTTAGCTTTATTTAGTTAAATTACAATTATCATACACAAGATATAAGTAATTAGCTAGTTGCTAAATGTTGTAAAGTAGAATTTACTCAGTACTATTCTATAATAATGTTACATTAATCACTTGACAGTTGTAAATTCATTAACATTTAGAGTTACACTTATTATGTGTAAAATCACGTTAGAACATGTCACAATATCTGAAGCAACAACACAGAAATGGGAATAAGATATGCAGTGTAGTTGTATTATTTGAATATTATACAATATGAGAAAATACCACTGTTAGATATGGCACAACTAACATTAATTGTGGAATGTTTGTTTGTCGCAGAGACGAAGACATCAAGTAACATTCCAAAATGATCATATGCCGGCGGTGCGCCGCGAACACGGCAGCGGATTCGAGGGCCCCGCGCCCGGGGGCTCGCCTCCAACCTACTCTACTGACCAGTAATTTTAACTAATTGTAATATTTATTGTGACAACTACATTTATTATTATTTAACTAAACAGTTGTGTTTTAAATTCAAATAAAGTTTATTTTTACGTTTTCTGTATTTAAACTACTTTTTTTATTAATAGAAACCTAATGTAAAGTTTACAATAAAATGTTTGATCGAGCCTGCAGTTTCTTATGAAGAAATATATTTACATAACTCTCTCACCAACTCTGCATTGTTAATCTCGTTGAACTCGTTGCTATTTAATGTTGAGGAGAATTTTTTAATAAATTTGAGTGCAGTGCTTTTGAGCAATTCTGCATTATACATGTCAGCTAACACAAGGATTTCTAAAGCATTTTCTATATCAATTTTATAAAGTAATGCATGCTGAGCTAAATATTTCAACCCATTTAAATTATATCGATCTGCCAACATTAGTAAATTGATGCAGTTATTATTTTCCAACTCCTTCACAGTCCCTGTGTAGATGAATTCTAAAATGCACTTGAGATCAGCCTTACAAACATCTACTAATTTAACATAACCATTCTGGCATTCTGCTGTTTCTTCCTTCAACATTGCTTTAAATACTTCACTATGTGCTGACAACAGAACTCTATGGACCTCAAATTTCTCTCCTTCCGAAGATACTATTGTGAAATCCGAACCATATGGATCATTTAACAACTCTCCAAAATTATGGTTAGCTTTAACATAATTAAGTGCATCTCTATGTACAGCATTTGAAGTGTAATAAACTGAAAATCGTATATACAGTTTCATAGTTTTGAATATATTTATATCAGATTTAGTGAAGTAATAAGTTGTTAAATGAATATTGGGAGAGTCTCGAGTGTCTGATATGTTATAATGTTTTAATGTTGAATCTAGGTATGCTATGTTAGTCTTTTTATCCGTTCTTAGCTCATTGGTGTCACCCAACGCAATATTAAAAGGTTCCTCGCGGCAACAGTTAATGAATAATTCTAAAAGGAAAATGTCGCCTACTTCTTTTGTCATACAAGTGAACCAGTGATCCTGAACTTGTTCAATATATGTGCCACCTATATCATACACATTAGGCCTTAGAAACTTTTCATAGACGTTTTCCAGACCAAGCCATTTAGCATTCATAGTTTGACAATAATAGTTGTGTCCAAATACAACACTTTCCTGGTCCTGTTGAGAGGAAAAGACAAAAATTGTAACCATACCCAGTTATTTTTATAAAGATAAAAGTGTTATACATTTACCTCTTGGTTATTGTTCATTTTTTAAGATTTCACTAATACGAAATAAAGGAAAATAGATTTTTCACAGAGAAAATTCCCGACTCTAGAAACCCTACTCACAATAACAATTATGACATTGATAACACTAGAGGTGTTGCTATAAAATTAATTCTTATTAAGTGAAGCACCATGCCTATATAAATTTATGCATTGCGTGGTCACTACTAATGCGTACTGAAGATGTTGCGTCTTCTAAACATTTATAAGTTTACCTGTTCTAATTCGTATGTGTGATAAAACAATTGAAATTAATAATTTTTGTAACAAAAAAACAAAAGTTTATTAATAGGCAATATTTTTGCATTATGTCAATTTGACACTTGACAAATTACGTACACTTTTATTTGCCTGTGAATGGATTTCGATTGTTTTTAGGATTTTTCTTTTCAATGTTAGGTTTATTTACTTTGAGTCTTTTCCTAATGCTATGACAAATATTGAGGCTTTAAGCCTCTATCAAAATGGTTTTAAATGCCGCTGTACAGATGTTAAGGTGCGCAAAATCAATTTAAATAGATATTAACATTATAACCCTAATTTCGCATTAATTACATGTAATTTGTTTTTATACAAAATTCATTCTTTACATATTGAATTTCCTCTAGCCGCTCGGTGCACATATTTTGTTTACTTTTAAAACCTATTTAATCATTACAGAGAGGCGGATGAATTAAAAACGAAGATTTTAAATTGCAACAGTGCTACATCAATGCTTCAAGACCGTAGCTTATGGACCACACAACAGCAATTGCAAAATGTTTGTAATTACGATATTATTTATAGAATAAAAGTTTTCGTTATAGAATATCAATAAATATTCTATTTTTATTTTTAGGTTTACCAAAAAATACTCATGCTGGACCTTGATTATGCATTGGAAAAGAAAGTTGAACAAGATCTCTGGAATGTTGGCTTTAAACAACAGATAGAAGCATTACAAGCTATTTCTAAAGATAGAAAGGTATACATAATATAAAGCTATACAATGTAAAACGTACATTGTGTATACTCATAATTTACAATGTAATTTTATTATTTTTACAGAACCCACTTCGTAGTGATGGGCAAGCAATGCTGTCATGGGTATTGCAAGCCGCTGCAGGTTTCTACCTATGCTTGCTTCATCAGATCTGCACCACATTCAAACTAGATCTGCCCTTTAGGTTAATCATAAAATTTTTATAATACATTTCATTATTATTAGGTGTTATATAGGCGAAGATGAGGCAAAAGCAGATTGATAATGATGATAAATGCATAACACATTGCTGTTTTGCAGAATGAACCTTTAAACAATTCCATTATACAGTTTTGTAGATTATATCCAATTACCAACTAAGCTACATACAACATACACTTAAATGATTGTAATATATAATGTAAATGCAAAAGTTGATTCATCCATTGTAAACAAAAAAAGGTTTCTAATGTTATATTTCAATCATACATATTTTCACTGTTCGAGAAAAGCATTAATTAGTACTATCTTTTGTTATCTTAATCCATGAATTTTTGTACCATTATTACACGTTAGTTATATATTGTATTCATTATATAATAATTTGCAAAGTATCATAATCTTCTTGACTTTGTCACTCTTCTCATATGGCAATAACCAATGGCGAAGCACCAATACAAGCTCAAAAACTCTTCATACCCCATTAAAGGAATATAGTGCCCTAAAATTAACAAATCATGTTTACTACTGTCTAAATACTACCATAATGTTGAAGTAATGGAAAAATCATATTTTATTTCTTTTACGTAAATTTCTATTTGTAGTGTTGACATCTAATATAAATGTAAAGTCAATGCTCATAAATAATAAAAATATAATAATAAGTTACGGATAATTATATATTTGACATAAAAAAGTGTTAGTTAATCAATATTTTACAGATCACATGCCTTTGTCCTACACTACTAATTGTGGTGTTATTTCATAGACGACGCGCGTCCCTGCTGGGCTCCGTGGAGGCGTGGAGCCCGGGCGCTTCGGCGGCGCCGGCCGCGGCTCGCTACGCCAGCCAGCACTGCCTAGTCCACTTGGGCGACCTCGCGCGTTACCGCCAGCAGCTGCGCGTGGCTCACTCCTTCTATCGCCACGCATTGGCTGTGTCGCCGCACACGGGCCAGCCGTACAATCAGCTCGCGCTGGTGGCGTGGCGGCGGGGCAGGCGCCTCGCCGCCCTCTACTGGCACGTCCGCTCGCTGCTAGTGCGCGCGCCCTTCCCGCCGGCGCCCACTAATCTAACGCGCACCCTAGCAGCTGCCAGGTACATTGGCGAATTATTCAAACCTGGCAGACATTTTATCAAATTTGAGACTGGTCGTTTATTCCTCCACGTGTGCAACCAGTCTTTTGAACAAATACCGCTCCTTTGTAATACAAATATGGCACTTCAAATAAAAATCGTAGATCTTAAAAATAAATTACCATATACTTATTTACAAACCGTTGAATATATACATAAAAACAATAAAATGTCACCGTATAGGAATTGTGTATATTTTTAATTCTTAACGATGTTTTTAGCCGCGACGTGAAGGAGGCTCCGCCGATGCCCGCCCTGCCTGGACTTTCCAACACCGTCTCTAACGCGTCTAAAGCGAAGGCGGAACGTTTGGACGCACATTCCTACGTAACTGAGCTGATACGAGCCATGAATTACATTCACACCGTAGAACAGTTAGTATTCAGTTATTTCACTATAAGGACTTTTTGTAATTAAAATATTTAAAAATATCACGACCGGGACGATTTATCCATGTTCCTCATTGTGGGACGGCAAGCATGTTCGACTATAGGTCTATGGAAAATTTTGTGTCGTCAACAATAATTATTACCCTTGCCTACTATTTGAAAGTATCTTTTTTCCCCTTGGAGGTTATTTGCTTACAAACGGTTCTAAGATTCCCCTGACATGGTCATCGAGGACTTTATTTTACATTTATTTTACTTACATATTTATTTATATTATTTTACTGTATAACTTCTAAACTATTACTAAATAATATATTACTAGTATTGCTATTTATTCTCCACCTTCTTATTTATTACAATCAATAGGTCTTATTTCTATGTTTTGTTATCTTAACCTATCTATACTATTTACTATTTGAATCTTTATTTCTTTTGATCACTCTTAATGCTATCATTTTACAAAAATCTAAAAATATGTTCCGTCTATACTTATTTTCTATTATCTTATGATATTAATCATATTAATTTCTATTTCTAACTCTATTTCCAACTCCATTCTTTCTCTATTTTAAAGTATTTACAGTTAAAGAGATTCAAGGTAGTGTGAGTGTATTGTCGGTGTATTTTTTTTTTTGCTCGTTCTCCCCTGTTATTTTTTTATACAGGGCCTAGGTTCACTCTGTATTAAATTTCTTATATATTAATCACGCTTTTACTCTTTTCTTCTTGCATGCTCATACTTATTTTCTTGCTTTTATGTCTTCTTTTTTTCATACTCATTCCATTTCCTTCTTTTATACATCGCGCTTAAATAAGATAGAAGACAGCCGTTCATTTTATTTACAATTTGCTTATGTTTTCTTATACTATTTCTTTACAATTTCATTCTGTTATTTTCATTTTAATCTATTTTCTTCTTTACAATTTTATAATATTTTTCCTATGCTTACCTATGTTTTGTTTCTCGTAATTGTCCTATTTACTATTTTCTTACAATAATTCATAAATATAAGTCGGCTATCTTCCCCACCCATTAGAGGCGCGATGTCCCTTTCTGTCGGTGTATTTACTGCTTGATGAGAGATTAGTGTGACCTACCGAAGGGTCAAACCAGGGTAAACGTAATATATTTCTTTTATCGGTTATGGGTTAACACTTGTCCTCGATTTCACCTGATGGTTATTGACAATGAAGCCGTAAATGTTGAAGCATGATCGCCCAGAATAAGTCTGAAACCTCTGCGTTGCAAGGCAAGCAAGTAAACTAATGCGTCAAGGATGTAGTAAAAAAAAATTTTAATGCCTAGCGAATCTAACTAAAGTTAGCTAGTTAACGTCCGAAATGGAGATTTCTGTATCCGTCTCGAAGGACCAATTCTAATGACACGACTGCTTCATTTATAGACTGGACTCCGCAACAACATTAGTAAACCAGTTGAACACTTCACTGACGCCGCTAATTGCTACCAATAGCTTCGAATCAACGACTCTTATCAAGGTAAATTTTCGAAATATTTAATTTTGTAATTGTTTATACATGAATTCATTTAAATAACCGTGACGTTCAGCTGCGGATTTAAAGTATGATATTCCATTCGATATACGGTTTAATAGTTTGTCGATGATTGGAAATTGCTTTGACGGTACTTACAGCATTTTAAGTTTTTATCAGACGATATTTTAATAATATAATCTATTTATTTTTTTCAATAATCCGTACATCTCTTCGTAGTTATTATTTTTTAATCACTTTTGTGGATATGTTTTCCCTCCAATGGAAATAAAATAAAACTACTTAAGATTTATGTTGTTAATACTTGCGTTGTTTATTGAATATGTATACTTAATACCTTGCGAAGAGGACGGTTGTACGTTAGTTAATGTCTGAAATGTAATTCTAGCTATCCGACTCGAAGGTCCAATTGTTATGTTACTACTATATTGTGCATTTGTATCCTGACGACAGATGTCGTGCGTGCTGATCTGGCTGGTGCAGTCCTCCAGCGAGGAGCTGAGCCCGGAGAGCGCTCTGAGTGGGGACGAGGCGGCAGCCGCGCGGCTGGCTGCCTCGCTCGCAGCTTCCGCCGTGCTGGCGCTATTGTTACCCTCGTACACCGCCTCCGAGCCGCCGAAGAAGGCACTACCGGCATGTGAGTGATTTCTTTAATACATACCTAATGTTTACTGGATTGTATGCAATACACCATAAGATTTGGTTTGGCGAAGATCTCACCCAATGACGAGACCTAGCAAATTCAGCTGAGCATAAATCTTTGATCCAATTTAAGTATTTGAAAACGCGGGGGCGAGAAGCGCCCGGGCATACGACTGTATCTAGTGTACGCGGTGTGCGAGTTTTGTTTCCGTCCTGCTCGTCGGCGAGCCGAGACGGACGACGTTCTTTTTTAGTGCGGATGGTACATATAATGGTATGATTGTAATGAATTTGTTCAGACTATTAAGTTTAAATATAAAAAAACATTTGCGTCTGTGTGCGACTGTACAGTGAAGGTGTGGCTTCACTGGATGTGGGCGCGGCCGCAGGCGCTGCAGGCGGCCGCGTGGCGCGCGCGCCCGCAGCTGTGGCCGGCGCTCGCGCACACGCTGGCCGCGCTCGCGCCGCGCGCCTCGCAGCTCTCGGCGGACCTGTGTAAGCGCACAACTGTACTGAACCGTTTAACACGTTAGGTGAAATTGAAGTAGAGACGGCTCACAAAGCAGACGGTTAATTGCTATTTAAGGGAAATACAGATATTTAACGTTGTAAGATCAAAATTATAGATGCTATAGCTGTATATTGTTGCGAACTGTCTATGGGTGACGGTGTTCAGCCATAGACAGTATGACCGCCCCCGTGGCGCAGTGGTTTACCCGCTTGCCTCGTAACGCAGTGATCCAGGTTCGATTCCCGGGGTACGGGTGTAGTGGATTGGATGGTGGTAGAGTTTTTCGAACCCGCCTGGCTAGCTCCCACTCTCAGTGTCAATTTGCCGCCATAATAGCACTGCTGTGTTGAGGCAGTCTCATGCATGCGAGAGCCAGATGTATTCTAGGTAAACACGTTTCACACACTACTTCTACATCTTCATTGTCACTTAACGTCAGGGGAAATAGAGGCCATTTGTTAGCCCATAACCAAAAAAAAAGGAAGATGACTTTCCATCACGTGAACCATTTGCTCAATTGCCTGATCTATCTAAAATAAAAATATTAACTATAGCTTATTTAGCTTACTCTTAATGTAAACAGCCATCTTTATTCTCCTATTGTTATACACTCCTATTGTTAAAGCTTCTTCAAATAGTACCCACTAACAATTGTGCTATAATTTCTTTTTTATTCTAGTGAGAAGAAAACGGATGAATAATTCTCACACATTCTAGTTGGATAATTTAGGGCTTAAAGTAGATCACTTAAACATCATAACTTGTGCAGATGACACAGTACCGTTGCCTGAAGATGAAGAGCTGCACGGCTTCCTCCCGTTGGAGGAGGCATTCGAAGGTCTAAAGTTCTCCTACCACACCACATGGGATACTTATGGCGGTAAGCTGCCCGAATTGGAGGCTGGACAGGACGGGGACTCTGGGTGAATAACATTAAATTATAATTGTTTTTTTTTTTTAATTAGTTGGATTATCCCTCATCAATATTTATTATTAACGTTATTTCTCAACACGCCTCTCTCACGTAACTCTGCGAGAATTGTGTTCATATCACGGAGGTGCTGGTTACAAATCCGAGACCACACAGTATTTGAGTTTGGATGTTGGTAGGGTTGTTTCAAACCCGCCAGATTAGCTTCGACCCTTAATGTCAATCTGGCAATTGTGGCAGTGATACGTGCACAGTGTATTTTGGACGAGCACACTTAATCATTTACGGCCACTTCGTTTTAAGTGTTAACATATTACCGATAAAAAATAAAAGAGAACGTCGCCTGACGCTGTGTGCTGGTGCAGGAGCAGCCCGTCGAGCGCGGCCGCGTCGTGCTTCAGCAGCGAGCCGGGGCTGGAGGACAGGGTGCGCGCGCACCGGCTCGTCGCGCTCGGCAGACGGCTCGCCGAGCAGCACGTCGAGCATTTCACGTGCAGCACGTGAGTACACGAGCGCGGTATACCAGTAGGCGTCCCCATGTACTCATCTTAAATGTTCCAACGACGCCGCTGCTCGCGAGCCGTGTGCATCTCGGCTGTGGTACCTTCGCAAAATATTTACCATCCTCCAACCTATTAATCATACCGTCAGAGGCAAACTCGCGAGTGTGCAAAGCTTAAGTTAAAACGAACCGGCCTCTGAGTAAATTTCAAGCCCTCTATACACTAGTTGGATTTTCGTTGATTGAACAACGCTTCCCACGACCGCCGCGCAGAGACGGCGAGGGCGTCGCGACCTTCGCGGCGACGTCCGCCGGCGGCGAGCAGCTGACGCGCGCGCTCGCCGAGCTGTCCGCGCTGCCGGGCGTCCGCGACGCGCCGGACGCGCTCGACGACAGCGACGACGAGCGCCCCCCGCCGCCGCCGCCGGTCGTCATATCCGAAGCGGATTTCAGAGAAAAGGGCAAGCGGCCGCAGCTTACGGAAACTTGTTCAACTAGGACGTGTATATGCGTCATCGTTTAGCGTATATTATTACCGTGACGTGTGTACACGTCGTGCTTTGTAAATTGCCATTACACATTTTTTTAATTCAACATCAATTTTAAAAAAGTGTAAAATGTTGCGTAGACGAATACCGGCAACCGTAAATTAGCATTAATTCCATGTGTACAGTTCGCGAGAAGCGCGTGGGCATACTGAAGCCGCAGGGGTCGTTGGAGCGCGCGCGGGAGGAGCGCGCCCTGGCCAGCACGCAGGACGACCAGGTGACGACCTGTGCATTCAAATTATTTTATCAACTATGACCATTAACATTTTAACCTCAAATTCTCATGACATTAAGTGACAACGGGGCCGAACATTTGTGACTGTCTAATCTAAATAAGTCTTAAAATGAGGTTTATATATTCATAAAATTCGCTTCTGACATAGTAATTGAGTGACCTTTACATATATATATCAATGCACAGCCTTGACCACTGGTCGTAGATGTGCGATTCGAACGATGTGTAGGAATACGTTAATAAAGAGTTTTTTTTTTAATTCCACTCTTGAAGGTGAGTTCTAATTTCATTGAAAATTTTCTCTCTCCGAGTTAATGGACCAATATATTGTCATATATACCTGGAGGGGGATTATATATAATATTGATTAAAGAAATTACAACCCCATTTAGATAGGTATCATCGTCCCATTCATTTGGGGTCGGCACAGTATGTCACATCTCTATCAGCTGTTATAACCACACTCACCCATTTCACCCCCACATCACACCAAGCTCCATCCATCTTTTCATTGGTCGTCCTCACCCTCATCCTTCTGCACTCTATTCGATGATAAAAAGAATGTGTAAGGGTCTAAGTTGCTTATCGCGGCTTTAGGAGGGCGAGGAGGAGGGCCGCAAAGGGGAGGAGAAGAAGGAGGCCCGCAAGCCGCGCGTCAACATCGCAATGGCCGCCATCATGCGCAAGCAGGAGGAAACCAACAAGCAGGTCAGCTGGACGAAATTCATTCACCTACAATGTTACCACTTTGAAAACCAGTGACATCGGTTTGGTGTAATTCTGTTACGAAAAGTAACGGATGAACCAAATTTGTGCTGGTTCTTGAAGGCCAAAAACCCCAAAACCAAACCAACACCTTTTGTGTTGCTCGTTTTTGTGATAATACAAAACTTGGGCGTTTAACTGTTTTTTTTTATAATACCTAGAAGTTATACCTTATCTGATTACATAAAAAACGTTTAAAAGAATTAAACATTCCATGACATTTCCGCCGGTGTGAAACACAAAAATTAAGCTTAAAAAATGCAGAAGATCAAAAGTGTTACCACGATAAATGTCATTCAAGATATTTTAGACTAAAATGTATTCTCTGTACGACGTATGTTTCTTTCATGTGGCAGCGAATTTTTTTTTTGTTTGTGAAAGAGACTTTCTCTTCAAGGTTCAATAAAGGTAAAAAAGTTAACACTAATTAATACAATAATATAATTATTTATGTTGTGTGTGGCTTTGTATTTATTGTACAGTTATAGAAAATTAAAATGTAAGCAAATACTTTATTTACGTATAGAAAAACACGTGTATTATTCCACAAAAAACAAAATACATAACAAATATATTTCCAGGTGAAATTCGCATCGCCGCCGCCGACGCCCGAGTCTGTGACGGACGCGAGCGAATCTTGCGCCAAGGAAGCGGAAAAGCCGAAGATCATCCAGCCCAAAGCGATCAAGTCCCTGAACAACCTGCCGGTCGGCAGAAAGACCGGCGGCATCCTCTCCCTCAAGGACAAATCCGCCGGTTACCCGCACCTGGTGAACACGGACCCCGAACCGTCCAAGAAAACCGACAAGGACGAGAAAAAGGATCCCAAGACGAACGCAGCCGCTAACCAGACCTCCCAGCAGTGCTACCAGCAGAAGTGGCAGGAGCACGCGCCGCAGAACTGGACGATACCTCCGCAGCCGTTCAACGAGCCCCGCTTGGGCTTCCAGAAGAATTACGGCATACAGAGCGCGGGCATCAGTTACAACCCCAACTATCAGGCGGCGCCGGGCTTCGGGCAGGGCATCCGGTTGCCCGTCGTCAACCCGAAGGAGATCGACGTGCGGACGGCGGCGCTGCAGAAGCAGAACTCGCGCCCGGAGCTGTTCCAGGAAGGCCACAAGTTCACCAGCCACGCGTACCAGATGTCCGGCGACAAGAAGAACTTCCTCAACGACCTGCCGCCGCGCTTCGCCAACCAGTACCGCTACTGGCAGGGCGCCAACGAGCTCCAGCCCGGCGGGAACAAGTTCCGCGACGACGGCTTCAAGAGTGGCGCGTTCGAGCAGCCGCCTCCCGCGCGCGGCTGGCCCAGCCCGCAGTCCGAGTGCCAGCAGCCGCTGACCTGGTGGAAGCCCGAGAACCCGCCGCCGCCACTCTTCAACGCGAGCTTCTCCGCCCCGATCAACGTCCAGCCCAACTACTTCGCGCCGCACATCGCCACCAACGCGCCGAACCCTTACCTGAACCTCGCTTACAACCAGAACCAGGGGCAGAAGCTGGACAGCGTTGGCCCGAACTGGCAGCAGACGATCGGCCAACCGCAAATGCCGACCTTGCAGAACCTGGTCACGTCGCCCAACTTCAACGCCTCGTTGAACAACTTCGCGTCCTACAGCCCCAGCGTTGGCTACGACTCGTCCATGTACCCCCAGTTCAGCAGCAAGCTCGGCTACCAGCCCATGCAGGTGAAGGCCGACAAGGCGTACCAGGGCAAAGAGATGGACGACTCCTCGAGCTTCGGCCCGAACGTAATGGAGCTGCCGCAGAGGAATATGAGCTTTAACAGCAGCGCGAATCAAGACATTGGCGTCGCTAATCCTTTGGATCAAGTCGGGGTGAGTCACGTTTGTTATACATGTCGGCCACGCTCTAGTCACATGCTTTGCTATGTACATTTTTAACCACTGAAACAAATAAATAGTTAAAGGGATGGGGGGAGGGCAATATGTAGTGGCGAATAAATTACCGAGTAAACTTTTATGTACTTTTTTTTTAAAGTATATGTTCTAACATCTAAAGATGCCTTTATTTACTTAGTTTCTACAGTTCTGACTGTTATAAACGAAATTCATATGAGCTCATATCACCAGTTTAAGAGTGAATGGTTTGAAGTAAACTCTCCTCCAGTGCTTAATAATTTAAAAGAGGTTTTACATGCTCCAGGGCTGCGAGGTAGCTGCCAGTGCACCTGGCAACACCTACTCGCTGTTCAGCGCCGCGCCGGAGCCTGCGCCCTGGACGCAGCGACAACCGCATCAGGTTAATTACAACATTCAATTCTTCTATCTATCTATACCTACGTATGATAAATATCTCAATAAAAAAAAATGCACATTTGCAGATTGAATACTTTTAAGCAATCCTTCATGCAATTGTCAATATCAAAATCGAGTTGGTGACGAAAACAATCATTGTTGAACTTCTCACTATATATTAACGCATCACTCTGAAACTAGTGTCGATATCGTAAAATAATATCTTGTCGCGCCAATCAACAGCTAAGATTATTTTTTTTAAGCCGTAAAATCTTTCATTAATTTGGTATAATAATAATAAATATCTTTTATTATCTAATTATTCACACAAACTAACCCCGCAGGACATGGGTTAATATATATTTTTGAAATTTGGCAGCAAATGCAATCTATACTTAGCTTCTCAGTCGTTTATTAAATTCTACCCACAAAAGATTTACTAAAAATACACAAAACACAATTAGGTTACTTAGCGTAGAGCAGTTTTGTCCAGGTTTTCATTTCAAACTTGAACATTGTATTTTTTCATGAAATTGAATAATTTTGTAGCAACAATTTTGATCGTCATACATTTAGTTAGTCGCTTAAAAAGCGCCGTCTAGTGACATGAAACTCTTTGTGTTGGTCTTTTTTATATATATAAAATTTTTATATAATTTATTGTTTTTGTTTTGTTTCTCTTTTTGATATTGTACAAAATATGGTATAAAAAAGAAACAAATTGAAAGTGGTAAGAGAGTGTATGTTTGAAATTGCAGTCGCTCTGGTCGGGTCCGGGGCCCTCGCCCCTCGAGAGGCTCCTGGAACAGCAGAAGCAAATGAAGCCACCCGCACCGCAATGACACTACCGTGGGCGCCCAACCCCACAGCTGGCGTTTTTGAACACTGAATTTTCCCTAACCTTTGATATGTACCCCACATTACAGGTCATGTGTACTTTATTTTTTTTTTTAATCAATTTCCACTATGGAAACTGCTAAATTGAACTTGGTAGTTTTACCATACCGTTCGGACCAAGGTCTGAAGCCATATCTCTCTGCAACCAGGTCTCCGTAATGGATTACGATCAGTCGCTAGAGTTTCTATATCGTGGCATATCGGATCGCATAACCAAAGTGTTCCCTATTATATTTTATTTTTAATCATTGCAACAATGAAATGAATTACACATGGCCGTTGTACGAGTCAACTTTGACAATACAACGTAGCGTGTAAAGAAATCTTCGGAACCGATTTGCTCGGCATTTTGTCCATGTAACAGCGGCATTTTGTATAAATGTATTTAAATTCTCCTCGTATGTGTTGTCCGTGTAACAATGGAATTGTCAAGTCTCGGAATAACTTCGTACCTAGTCGGCGGATATATAAATTATTTTTTGTATATATAATATCCTTTTGCGGGGTCATGCTCAAAACGTCGTGTTTGAAATTAAATTCAAAAAAAAA
>DWQX01001128.1:0-31050 GCA_018245475.1 Pharmacophagus antenor
ATAATATTTATAATATTATAAAAACGAAAGGCAAAAGGTATATTTATAAGTTTCGGCTTTAAGAAAAGCACAGTTTTGGTTCATGTGTTAATTTTCAACTTTGACAAAATGACACCAATACAGTGTCGCCGGGCGGCAAAGTGTTAATATTCAGATGAATCTAGTCAAAGCTTTTTATTTTCATAATTAAAACAGTGATCGCAATTTTTTGCTCATATAGATAATATGCACGTAATCGTTTTAGTGACATACAATTCATAACATTGAGTGTGGTAGAACTACTGGAGCTAACGTCTATCGCCGCAGCTATCGGCCTATGGGACGTAGTACCCCTGTTTAGTATAAACCAGGGGCATCCCCATCTGATGCTGTCGGCTATAAAATCGAAAAGCAATCTGTGCCGCGGCGCAATCGTCTGTTTGTTGCGACATAGCTGCCTTGTGCCGATATTACTTGAGGAAAATGGACAGTGGATCTTCGATTTTATCACGGAGAAGTGTAACAAGTTTGATACTAAACTTTTAAAGGTAAATAATTTACTAAATTAGAATTAGCAATAATTTTTCACATTGATTTACCATTTGTATTTGAATATAGTGTTCTTAAAATATATATTGTTTATGTATTTATAATAAATTTAATAGCAGTTATGATAAAATCTTTCTTATATATTTCAGTGTTTATGTTTATGGATGAATCCCCTACAAGATCAATTGCGACCAGTGATGCGGGATTTGAAACAAGGAATAACATCTATTTATGTAAGTTATTTAGTTAATACTTCAGTAATTAAATAATTTTTAATTGTACATAATAATGTACTTATTTGTGATGAATAATATTTCTCATAGACAACGCGAATGCGGCAACTTATAACGACTTTCATGCATATATCCTGTGCCATAGAAGCGAGAATGCCTTGTCCCGATATCCACGTAGAGGTGACAAAGAAACAGGAGACTTGGAAAAATCAGTACACACCTAGACGAGCTCTATCCTGCGGCCTCGGTCACTGGGCGATCGTTGACGACGGGAGCGCTAAAATAATGATGACGAATACACCAGTAAATAGGGAAATTATTGGCAGGGTGGTGGATGTTGCTTGTGGACGTCATCATACATTGCTCTTGACCGAAAATGGCGTAAGTATTATTTTTTTGTTTTATAAGTTGTTAGGCGAATGGGCAAACCTAGCTTAAAACTGTACTGTTGTCATTAGATAAACGTTGAAGATAAATTTACCGTTGCTTCACAACCTTAACTATCAGAGAAGAACCCCGCAAATGTTGATATTAAGTAAATTGAGGGTTAAGCTACGAAAACGATGCTACTACAATTCATAATACTTGCAAATATTTCATATAAATATTCAAATTAATTCAATAGTAAACATCATTGCCATTAATTTTAACCACTTAAAGTTAAAAAAGAAAACAGTTGTGCGTGTCAGAACAGTCAAATGTAAAATACTGCGAGGCAATTATGCAGTTTGATATGTTACAGAAGAGAAAATAGAGAATGCATTTACTACTGACATTGATTTTGATATATTAAGCGGTAGTTTAAAATATGCTAAGGTAAAGAACAACTAACGATGGTCTATTTGTTACAGTCATTCCTTAAACATTAATTTAAAAAAGGTAAACATATCAACATTAAATGGTCAGATATACGCGGCCGGTGACAACTCTTTCGGGCAGCTGGGAGTGGGCTGCAGCTGGGCTGGCGCCGTGGGCGACTCTGCCAGCTCAGCGGGGGAACTGTTGCGCGTCCAGTGCGAGTGGGATGCGCCGGTCGCTGGCGTCGCCGCCGGACATTACCACTCGGCCGCGGTGGATATCGGCGGGAGGCTGTACATGTGGGGGTAAGGACAAGTTTTTTTTAAAATCTCCAATGGCCTATCACTTAACCTCAATATCGTAAGCTATTTAGTGACAAGGTAGTAAACAGTTAAGCTCCCTCAGAAAATTTGACTTTTATATGGGTACTTTCCTTCCCAATGCAAGGAGTATTCATTTCACATAGTCCACCACCATAAACCCCACGATGTGTTTCTGTGGTGTTTTATGGCAGAGCACGCTTTTGCACATATCTCCGATATTGTACCTTGCGCACCTTATTATTCGACCTCGAAGCCAACATCCAAAGGTCACGAGGAACAAAAGCCTGCAAGAATTTGAAAGTAGCACCGTGCATCGAATCTGGCCTCATGCTTTAATTTATCATGTTAAAATACTTGAGTTTGTGGCCAATTGCATTGCAGTGTAGTACAAAAGAAAATTTTATTTTCAATGCATGAATAATCAATAATAACTTATTATTGATATATAAGTAGGGTTTATTAAGGTTTTCTTAACCTATATAATTATTAGGATAAATAATCTCTAGTCAAACTAGAACATAATCTGTTAGTTATGCGCATATGCCATGATTATAGTAAGCTTACTACTACCTCGTTTCAGGTGGGGTATTCACGGCCAGCTGTGTCTTGGCAATATTGACAACCAGTGCACACCGCAGTTGGTTACAAAATTTCAAGGTAGAAAGGTAATTGCCAAGATTGAACAAACTATAAATATATAATTAAACAAGAATTGTACGCCCGTGAGAGTTACGCTTGTAATATCGATTAAGATATTAAAAGTAAGTTAGTTAGACTAACCAGCACTATAAAGTTTTTTTTTTATCTATTATGGGGTAACACTTGTATTCGATTTCACCTGATGTTAACTTACTTATGTTATGAAAGTAGTTTTCGCCCAGAATACGTTTGGCTTTCACATGTTTGACTGCTAGAAAACTACGAAGTTGCTATGGAAGCAAATAGACGTTGATATAGTTAGCGAAGTTTGACGTTACGATGCAGGTGCGCGATCGTAAATAAATTATTCCACGTCGAAATATTAGTAGATAGAAAAGTTGAGAAAGAGTATTGTAGGCGAGCCTGCTTCACTATCTGTGTTACTTCACATCATATGAAATAAAGTTTGGAGTTATTGTAGTTAAAAGGAATGTATGGTAAATGATTTGTGTAGGTGCTGAGCGTGGGTTGCGGCGCGTGTCACACGGTCGTGCTGATGAAGAACGGTGAGGTGTGGGCGTGCGGCGCCGGCGCGTTTGGGCAGCTGGGCGGCGGCACGCGCAACAAAAGCGCGGTGCCCGCGCGTGTACCACTGCAGGAGCCCGCTCGCCGCATCGCCGTCGGATATTTCCATGCGGTTAGCCCGGGATGTCATCCTTCATCTTACCTCTTTACACTCTCATGTCGAGTAGGACTGTGACTAGACATCAGTTTCCTATGGCAGAAGCTCCTTTGTC
This sequence comes from Pharmacophagus antenor, assembly GCA_018245475.1. Lineage (NCBI taxonomy): Eukaryota > Metazoa > Arthropoda > Insecta > Lepidoptera > Papilionidae > Pharmacophagus > Pharmacophagus antenor. The sequence goes on from DWQX01001128.1 coordinate 3,319, forward strand.
AACGTCATTTTCTTAAATATAAGACTGGTATTTAAGCAGATTTGTTTCTTCCTTTATTAATCTAAATTATCTTATTCTTTAGTTAAAGCGAAATTGAAATAAAATTCAGAGTGCAAAGGGAGAGGTAACAACTTAAAAACAGGCGATTACTCTCGAATTGACTGCCTCTGTGGTGCATTGTTTTATTGTTTGCCTAGTAAGTAACGCGAAGCATCATGAACAGTGGAGTCTGGTTGGTGGCAGGGTTTTTTAAAACTCGCCCGATTAGCTTCCCCGCTTAACCCTTTGAGTACTAGTACAAGTATTTGACGAGTGAAACTCGTCATCTGTTTACTTGGGCGAAGTTACGGTGGACGAGTCTGACTCGTCATCTGAATTTGAGTACTAGGCGTTGATTTTTGCGCCACCCGACCTAGTTGGCGTTGATCGCAAACAATTGCCTAACCTTTGTTTTCGATATCTTACAGTTGCAAATAATTATTATATTATCCCTGATTTTTTTTTGATACACTATTTTAAGATGTCTGAATTAAAAAATTCATTTTATGACAGCGAAAATGATAGTTCCAATGAAGTAGAATTAAAGCTGTATGATAACATCGATTACAGTGAATTAGAGAGTGAAAATGATGAAATCGACATGTTTTGAAAAATACCACACGGTACAAAATTATTAAACTTTAAGTTCGTTCTTGTTCTTTATAAATATTTCTATTATTTATTTAATTTATATTGTTTCAATTATATATTTATTTAATTTTGTAATTGAAATGTTCTTTCAAAAATATATTTATATCACCAATATAAGTATATTCCAAATAAAATGTATTACTTCTACATATTAATCCAGATCGCAACAAATTAAATCCGTTATATATGCACAAAAGTGTCCAAATAATTCAGTACTCAAAGGGTTAATGTCAATCGGTCGCTATTGCAGTATTATTCTAATCCGGCAACCATACATGTGCGAAGCAGCGTATTCGAGATGAGCACGCTTGACCGGCTATGGTCTCATTGTTACTTACTTAATAAAAAAAACATTGATTGGCTGTAAACAATTTTGGGTAAAATACGAGTATTATATTATTAACAATATTTTAGCCAATACCCGTGAATTCCAATTTTTGCGAATGATCTACGATTACTGATTATGTTTGGAATCGATTATTAAAGTACCCCAACTTAAAACTTATCTCCAATATGTGGAGAAAGAATGCATATTCCCGCTCAGACTGTATCATCAACGTAACGTTGGGTTGATATAAATATAAAGGAACGAATAAATTTAAACAAAAAAGTAAAAGTCGAACTTTCAACAGTGACGAACACTGCTTGGTTCGTGATAAACACAGTTTTTGTGTTACAGTTGGCGCTTACTGCAAAAGGGCAGGTGTGGTGTTGGGGCTCTAGTCCGCAACAGATTCGCGCAGCGCAAGCACGCCGCGCTAACTCCCCCGCTACAGCTTCAATGACCGCAACGGATTTACCGCCCTCACTAATCCCCGACGCTCACCTTTTGCCGCAGCTCGTTGATACTAGAAATGTACAAGGCCGTATTGTTCAGGTATATTTTGAATATCAATATAAATTCATATTGATAAAATCATACAGTCAACATTTCAATTGAATTGAAAATCAGACTCTTGTTCATGGATAACAACACTCCAGCAGCGAATAAACTTCATCGCAAAAAAATTATATTCTATAAGTATTTGATGCTCTAGATTTTACTTAAAATATGCCTAAACTTTAGTAATGCTGTAGTAATTTTTCATAGAGTAATAATCACATATATTTGTTATGACTTATATTTTATGTGTTTTATAGATGGCAGCTGGTTGGCACCATTCCTGCATAATTGATCACATGGGCTCAGCTTACACCTGGGGATTAAACTTCGATGGCCAACTAGGTATAGATTTAATCTCATATTTGCAATAATTACAAATTAAAGTACACTGCAATAGGGACATTATTATAATTGTTTATTTTTTTTACTGTAAGTACTCTTAATTATTATGTGACATGTTTGTTAAATAAATATATGAGACCCTCGGTAACACTGGTTTAAATGTCACTAAAAAGATTATAATTCATATACAGGTAGTGGTGACCGAAAACTCGTTGTTATTCCAACAAAAGTAAGGATATCTCCGGAATCTCAAGCGGACCACTCAAAATCGACGCGTTCACAGGAGTGCGAGGACCCTAATGCGTGCACTAGGGCTCTGGTAGCTTGCGGTGGGGATTTTACCATATATGTGGACAACGACGGCAGAATTTACGCGACGGGTAATATGAGCATGCACGTAAGTATATACACTTTTAATATGGCTAAATTCGTGGAATTTTATCGTTAAAAGGCTTGTAACAGATAGATCCCGGGTTCGCTTAATCCCATCTGGATTAGCTACCACCTTCAATCTCATTCTGACGCCATAACAACCATTTCTGTGAAAGGCAGAGAATTCTGGGCGAGCACGTATAAGCTTCCGCTACGCTCCGTTTATCACTAATCCTTAATGCTAAACTTAAATTAATGCGGTTAGCCCATTGGGGATAAAAAATCTAGGTAATCGAAGATTGAAGTTGCTCCTCTCAAATTTTATAGTATAAAAATAAAATTTGGAACATATGTAGAATTATTTTTACGTCAAAGTGCAATAATTTTTCATTACATCTCATTACGTAAATTTTATATACGACTTGACTTATTAGTGTTATAACATTAATTATCGCTAAAAAACTTCCCGACCTCTTTACACCTAGCAATTAATTTAAGTAACTGCTCATACTTTTAAATAAGAAAATGGTCTGAAAAATTAATGTTTATACTGTTGTTGCAGATAAATAATGAGAAAACAAACAACCGCGTTATTATGATGAAGACCACCAAACGCGTTATAAAAATTCCTGCGAGTCGCAACAATAATAAATTTTTATTTCAACCAGTTGACAGAGTTGATATAATGTTCCCCTTTGATGTTGATGATTTAAAACGTAAACCAATTGAAACTACCGTAAACCCTCTCAAAACGATGATTGATTTTAAAAAAAAGTCGTGGGCAGATGACATAATGTTGCTATTACACCCGTGGGTGAGCGAGGAAATATTAACTAGCAACCCTAACATGGCCGCCAAGCTGGCGTATCACAACAAAATGTATTCCAACTGTCTCAAATTATTACTAAGCACACTAAAACGGGAAGTACCAGACGACCAACTGTACTTCACACATCATGAAGATTCCAAAGATTTGAACTACTCTAGGAAGAGCGATGAATTAAAAATCATTATAACGAACAGAATGGCGAAACGTATAAAGGACATATCAATGTCGATATTGAATGAGCAGCCTTATCCATCAGTAGATAATTATTTTTACCAAGCCCTACCATGTTGCTGTGACGAGCTGAATTATTTCAATAAGAAAATTGTACAGTTGCGATCGAACGCAAAAATGAACAAGAATGACTTCTCTATTAATGCAGCAAACATTATAGATAAGTGTATCGGCATCTTTCCAGTTGACACTGGCCTGTGGGAGGTTTGCTTCCGTATATCAAAGGATTTCTACTTGGAGAACGATCTGTTCATCCAGGAGTTGGAGAATGTTTTACGTAAGTATATGGCCTCCAATGCCGCTACTATGGCAGCAGCTATTATGTGTTCTAGCGATTGTACTCAATATAGCAAAATTCTTTCGCCTAAATTCTACTTAAACATGTGTAGCGAAATTCTGGATATGTGGGGATGAATTATTAAAATAATATGAATTGTTTGTCCACGTTATAAATGTGATTGGGCTTTATTTTTGACTATATAATGCTATATGCTTAATGAGATTATTTTCATCTTATCAATATTATTGAACTTAGTTACTATTAACCGAACATTGATTGTAGTTGAGCTTAATTATTTATTATTATGACCTTACAATGCTAACCAATTTTGTAGCAGCTTTTTTTTTATTTAAGAATGAGATGTTTTATATATTTTATTATTAACTACTGTTAAAATATTGTTTATTGTACCGCACATTATATAATGTAATAACAAGTTTTAATTACTAACTTTTATAATAATTTACTTCTATTTTATTCTGGAATCGTAATCCATAAGGACAATGAATATAATGATTTCACTCATTTAACACGTTCGTCGCCCCGTAACCCAGATCTGGGTGACGGTTGTGCTTTCCGGGGGCCCCGTCACCTATGTATGGGTGACGTTCTTCGTATTCAAGTTAATAGGATTTTCAGTTGGATTTTTAAAAGGAATTTAATGGAATAAGTTTTGAGTTGTAAATATGAAATATACAACATAAAAATACTAAAAATGTACACGTTATACTATACTTTTTACTAATTTATATTTAGAATAATACATATAAACGTTATACTATCTTGCGTGGTGTTTCTTTAAACACTAAACACATCTGAGGTGATTTTGGACAATTTGAATAATGTCATAGTTTTTTTTAGATTTTTCTTCACTTCTTGGCATTCAGTAGTTTGCCTCCTCTTCTGGTAATATAGGACGTACATCATTCTTATAGGTCTCAAAAGAAGTATGCTTTTCGACTAAACGGAGGTTCTGGGATAACTGCAGTGACATCTCACGCAGTTCTTTCAAAAAGCTTATCTCTTTTCCCATATCGCAACTGAATACATTGTAATTAAACGAAGGTTCGAAAACGATACTAGAGTGGCTACTTAGTTGCATCGTTGCTATTTCCCACTTATCGCTCCGTTTCGGTTCCGACGCTCCGGCAGTCGGATTGCGGCCCCACGCTGGGCGATGAACGTGTTAAGTAGTTATTTTTATATGGTTTTTATATTTTGTTAATAAGTTGTGAAATTGTATTCTAGTCAATTAACTAAGATTTTTGTTACGTAATATTTTTACCCAAGTAGTTGAATAATTTGTAAGAGAAATACATTTATGTAAGATAAAAATAACACATATTTGAATCCATGTTATATTTATCTTGTTTTTGGGCAGCTAAGTGAATGCCTCACTTATATTGAAAATATTATGAAATGAGTAATGTGTCGTATTATTCGTATCAATTTAATTCAATAAATGATGAAACAATATGCATTTTATTATTTTAAAAAGTTTACACAATGAGGTTGCTCATAATGAAAAAAAAAATGCTTTTAAATACTTTTTTTCAGTAATAAAGCAATTATGAATAATATATTTTTGCATAATAAATAAAATAAACGTTTTATTTATATATTTCAACTTATGTACAACAGAAATTAAATACAATAATATACATAACATTTACTTGGATGATACGTTTTGACAAACTGACAAAAGTTTGGAATGATCCTGTTGATCAACTATATATACATATATATATATATTTATATATATATGTACACACACACAAGATCACTACGTAAAACTCACTGGTTTATAATGAAATAATATAAATTGAACTATAGTAGTAATGCCAAATTGATACATTGACATTATTCCCATTCTATATTCTTAAGCGGTTGGGTTCGGCACGACACGGTAGTCAAAAGTTGTTGTTGTTGTTAATAAAACTATTAGAAATTTATCGCCTTTCCGCAGTACGCTGCTAAATTTGCCTCGCGGAGAGCCTCTGCACACGTCTGTAAATAATTAGTTATAGTTAGAAATAAACTTGCATCCATCATAAAAAAGTTTTATCTTTTCATCTTATTTGGAAACTCCTAGAACTTTTATGTCCTGACTAATCTATTGCACATATCGTGTTTTCTGTTTCATTCTATTTTTTAAACATAAACTATCATTCATACAAAACAAAGATCTGATATAATTTGTGAACGAAATTATAAACGGAAACATTATCCGCAAGAATGTTACAATTTAAGAATCACTAATTGAAATAGATTTCCGTCAATTTATATATGATTAAAAAAAAATCTTATAAGTGACCTCATTTGTTCTTTTTAAATAGTAAATGAGCATGCTTACGGGGTGAGCGTGGCAAACTCTGGCGACGTCCTCAGCGGCCGCACCATATTCTTGTGCCAACACTGCCTCGTTGATCAATTCGCCGCCACCCTATTAAAATAAGTATGTCTTAAAATAAAGTTGTGGTTTCTACTTTCATCACATCACATCACATATAGCTTGACAAAATTCAATCATTGAACGTCGACCGCAATAGACATACGGTGTATTTATTGTGGACGTTTCCCGCATTGTGACAAAACATTTATAACCGTCGATTATAATGCCGATGAATAAATGTACTTGTTTAAATCTTGTTTTCCATTTATTTATTTTTTAACTATTAAAGTTCCAACCTGTATAAAATAAAAGCTAAGTTACTTACGGGGCCAATGATGTGAGTACCAAGAATAACATCAGTGGCCTTATCAGCGAGGACTTTGACGAAACCGTCAGGCTCACCATTGGTCTTAGCTCGAGAGTTGGCCAGATATGGGAACTTGCCCACTTTGTACGCCTTGCCCTGTTATAACAATAATGTTTACAAAAAAAAATAGAGATCATTAAAAACTAAAGACTATTGATTGGAAACACTTACCTCTTTCTTAAGATCTTCTTCAGATTTTCCAACCCAGCCTACTTCAGGGGTTGTGTATATAACGGATGGAATTGCGTCATAATTAAAGTGTACAGGCATACCCTACAATTAAAGTAGCTATTAAAACAAACCTTTTAACTCTTGTATTCCTTTTACCACAGTAAAAAAACAAAATAGCGATATGAAATAAAAAGATTAGACGACCCACATTGGTCTTCTAGCCAATCCACTCTACGTGACTTCATTATTAATCCGTATAAGTATAATGATAGGAGGCACATATTGTTTGTGAGCACTAATCTAGGAAAATATCAAATCTTCAACATAGAAAATTACGTAAATATATATTTACATGGAGAAAAACCACTTAATTATAACTGGCCACCATACAATAAATTACAAATACACTAGAAAAAAAACACTTGTGAGGTTTGAGCTAAATTATGTTTTAAGAAAGAAGTGCCTAAAAATATATTCTATATAATTTCTAAATTATATAGAATATATTTTTATTTATCATATTCCATTTATCATCTTCACCTTTATGCCTTCGACACACACAATGCCTTCGTCTTCAGCTTTGTGGGCTAACATTGGGCCGTGTATACAATCGCCTATGGCGTAAATTCTGTGAAAATAAATAAAGTGTAAGTGTTCATAATAAAACATTACCATGTACAATATCCTACTATAAATGTGTTACAGTGACAGAATGAAATCCAAGGGAACATGTCGTTAGTAGCTTCTTGAAGAATTCCTTAAAGATTTTCTACCTTTTTATTTTTTAATTTTATTTTAATTATTACGATGCAATTATGAACTTATTCATTTTATATTTATAAATATATAAATATTTCTTTTACGTATAAAATATATTATTCCTAAACGTAAAACTAACGTGATGTTTTTATTATGAACTGCCCTTACTCAAACTGGAAATATAATTTTGTTTTTTTTTAATGCAACGTAAATTATAAAATTATGATTTACAATATAAATTAACATTTTGTATAAATAAACGAAAATATCAATTTCTTCGGAGGATAAATATTTTTTTTATCGGCAATAGGCTAACGCTTCTTTTTCACATGATGTTAAGTGGCAATCATGCCGTAGATGGTTAGGCGAATCTCGTTCAGAATACTCTGGTTCTCACATGTACTGCCGTTACACAGCAATGTTGTTATGGCGGCAGATTGTTATTAGCACTAGATTTACCGACACATTTTTATGGTTTTTTTTTCTCGTCTGTAGTAATTTTGTGCATTATTAATCCTATTTTTCCTGTTTTGCAATAAAATGTATAGAACAATGCTGCCAGAGTCGCTATAATAAATTGAAAAAGTCAATTGCATGTTACTATACGAAACTTTTTATCTTGGGTTAATCCGTCAAAATGACGGGTCCGGTAAATCTAGTGTTAAGAGTGGTAGCTAGCCAGACAGGATCGAAAAAACTCTTCCATCATCCATATTCCACTACTCATGTGGTTCGAGAATTCAACCCGGGATTTTCGTACTACAAAGCGAGAAATGACTGCGCCACGATGACAGTCAAGCGTTTATGAAAAAGGTTACATTTAATTGGGAAGATAGGATATAAAGGCAATGGTAAGTCATACCCAGGAACCGTAGTCTGGAATTTGTTGTTAACGGGGACGCGTCCACGATCATCCAAAGCGATGCCAACTTTATCTAATCCCAGATCTTTTGTGTAAGGCCGACGTCCAATAGAAATTAATACAACATCACAATCCAACTACAAAAGAAAACGTACAAATTCATTCATTATAGATGATTGGTATGATTTAGACAACACATAGAACAGGCTAAATATCATAACATAGATTTTTAGCTTCTTATTGAAAAATAGATACAACTATTATACATAGCTGATTTATTACAAGTTCCAATAGTGACTGGGTGCAATATAAGTTTTTAGGTTTTAAGCTCCAGATTAAACTGCCTCATCGTGTAAAATTACTAGCAAAATATAAACAATTATAATGCTAATAATCCCTACCCAACAAATTTTCTCTGAGGATAAATATAATTTTATGCCCTGGTTTAGCTTCGGCTCGAACTTCAGGAGCGGAGTCCATAGGTAAGGACCATTAATATTTATTTACTATTTTTAAGATCTAACCACCTTTTGAGCAGTTTCTGTTATTTACTGGTAATTTCGATATTTTTTTCTTTAAGTCGCATGTTGTATAATAAAAATTCATAACGTCAACAGTATTTTACTTGGATGTTAAATGTTTAGAAGAATTAAGTCATCTCAATTAATAACACATTTGTTTTGTTTTCAATGTAATTTGTGTCAAGTGAGATAAATACTGATAAGATGTCTTCATTTAATGTTACTATGTAGAAATTGATTTAAAGTTGCATGAACATTTTACAAATACAAATTTTAATATTGCCTTACATTTTTATTTTACATATCTTTGACACATTTTCTAATATGTCTATTAACCATAGATCAAAATATAAAATTTATAAATAGTTTATATGTTTAATAATTACAAAGGATTAAATATTTATTCTTTTCATAATTATGTAGAAAATAAAAATTGTGACATAACGACTTCCACCGAATGAGATATGTTAACACATTACAGTACACGTTTGCGTGTTGGGTGATATCTCGTTTTAAGGAAATTAAATGAGGTTTTATTTCATTTTTGTTTTCCGACTCAATCTGCCACTTAAAAATCATTGAGAACATAATATCAAAATACAAATCAGAAATTTATGTTTCGGCATTGTATTGCTTGTCAAGCATATTTCTGAAGGGTTAGAAAATGTGTGGGTTTTGAGCGCAGATTTAACACTCAACGAACCATATACCTTTAAAATTTAAAAGTTTTTAGATATATTAGGTTTTAAGATTTTATTGTGAATAAGTATTCAAATTAAATCCAACTTACCGTTTCCTTATTACCACCTTTTGCTGCTTCGACTTCCACCTTAACTCCACTACCCTCCTTCTTTACATTAACTACTTTAGTTGAAAGTTTAAATTTCATTCCTTCTTTAGCAAGAATTTTTTGTAGGGTCTTAGAAACTTCGCCATCAATACCAACACCTATCAAATTAAAAATACAGAGGATTTAAGATATAGTCAGTCGACGTAAGAAAATGTCAGCTTAATCATCTATTTTTTATATACATTTAGATTTTAAAGTTTATATATTAGACTGTACAATATTAATATTGTAGTTGTGTGTGTTAGTGTAGTTATTTTTAGCAGTTATGGACTAACGCTTGACGTTTTCATGTTAAGTGACAACAAAGCCATAGATGATGAAACATATTTTCCAGAATACATTTAGCTCTCACATGTATGACTGCCGGAACACAGCAGTGCTGTTATGTCGACATATTGACATTGAGGGTGGTAATTATTCAGGTGGGTTTGAAGAACACCACCACCATCTATATTTCACTCCTGTGGCCCAGGAATCGAACCAGGGACCTCCGCGTTACAGGGCAACCGGGTAAACCACAACGCCACAGAGGCAGTCAATGTTTCACTAACCTCCAACATATAACAAAAATGCAAATTGTACTGTTTGATATTAAATATAATAAACAGTGATGGTACTACTATACACGCCAGAAACCAGATATATCGCATTTCAGTAACATAGAGTACTAAAATTAATAAATCATAATTGCTACAAGATACAAAAACTGCCATAAAGATAAAAAAATGGAAAAAATTACGTAATGCATTATTTTTTTTTACGTTTATGCATGCATAAACAGGCTTGCTCTGCAGTCACACCCATAATAATAACAATTCTGGTGATATTTGTAGTCTTTTGCAAGAGAGATATTTTGCCCTTATTCATTAAGAACATTAATAAAATAATTTCTACTTAAAACATACCTAGAGAAATAGAATAAAAAGTGTAATAGAATAATTACAAGCACACATTTTGTAACTTCAATTATTAAATTAGTAAATTTACCTCCAATAGTGTCAAGAAATTCTATAGCAACGACTTCAGCACCAAGTCGTTGATACACAGAGCCCAATTCTAAACCAATAACACCTGCACCAATTACCAGCATCTTTTTCGGTACAGCTGGCAGTGATAGTGCACCCGTCGATGTTATGATTTGTTTCTCATCAAACTGTCATGTAAATAAGTAGTGCTTCAGAATAAACTTATTCAATTAGATGATTACATAGAATTTTACAATTGCTAATGCTAGAGGGTCTACTGCAATAAATAAATATTTTGAGATATATTTACACATTGTACTTTGATCCCAAAGTAAATAGCTAAGCAGCATCTATACTATGGGTTATCAGAGACGATATACATTTGTATATTCTTAAATAAATATTAACAACCAGACAAAACAAACACAAATGTTCATAACATAAAAATTTGTCTCTTGCGAGAATAAAACTTGCGACCCCTGGTGTAAGGGGCAGTTACTACCATTATACCAATGGGCCAGTCAATAGTCTAGAAGAATCTGTTTATATTAGTTTCATTTAGAATCTATTAGTAAAATAACAAATGTGTAAGCATTAAGTTACATAAACCCAAATTCTCTTTATTAAATAGGATCATTTGTACAATTACAACAATCTTAAAACGAAACATAAAATAATCAATAAATATATGAAAAGTAACCCAAATTCAAGCCAACGACAGTCTTTTCAAAATTTCATTACTTTTGAGGCAGTTTAGTATGAAGAAAATATTTTTACTGACTATCACAGGAACCTATCATTTTTCTAAAATAAAAAGAACCTAAATTGTCTATTCTGTTCAGTAGTTTTATTATTATTACCAGCTAGATACAGACAGACAAAAAATTAGAAAAAAATTGTATTATAGTGTATTATAGGTAGTAAACATGTATTATAGGTACACTTAAAAAAAATCAATGTATAGAATAACCTATAACTTTGCATATTATATACATAGATTAATAATGAGATGTTAGGCAAGAATATATATAGTAAAGAAAATATAGATATACCCTATGATTTTCTTTACATTTATTAGGTTACATATTTATTCATTTCAAAGGATTTCAATAATGTAATGTATATGTTGAATAATAAACAGATTTTATATGTGCTACACATAAAGTTATATACTTACTGTCACTCCAGGGAAAGGTGTAACTTCTGAACCAGTGGCAATCAGAATATTCTTAGTGTTAACTGTTTCAACACCACTTGCTCCCTTGACCTCTACTTTATTGGGAGCAACAATTGTACCTACCCCTCGGATAAGTTTGACCTGTTAATATTTTTAAATATAAAAATATTTTTCATTCCATATATTAAATAAAATACTTTTATTATAGTATAGTAGCTAATAATTTTGAAACACATATAGCTTTTGGTTACATTTTGGGGCAGAAAACAATTATAATATTCTTATAAATTTTACTATTATTTAAATAGTGACACATATTTATATATAGCATAAGTACTGCTAAATTTTTGACTAGAATCATAATAAATTAAATTTATGTAACACTAAAACACACCTTGTTCTTATTAAAAAGCATGGCAATACCACCAGTTAGAGCCTTTACTGCATTGCTTTTATACTTCATCAGTGTCTCAAAATTATAACTAACACTTCCGACTTCAATACCACGGTTTTTAAAGTCATGTTTTGCCAAATGGTATAAGTGTGAGTTGTGTAGGAGTGCTTTCGATGGAATGCAGCCTACATTTAAGCATGTTCCACCTAGAGTTGGATCTTTTTCTACAGAAACAGTCTGAAAATTTAAATGGTTAATATTTAATTTGTTAATTACAATAGATTTTTTTTTAATAATTATTTTTAAAATTTCAGGCTGTACCTTCATACCAAGTTGAGCAGCTTTTATAGCGGCTACATAACCGCCAGGGCCCGAGCCAATAACAACAATATCGGCGTCATGACTTGTTGCATAGTGTCTTGTTGCAATTCGTAAATTTCCCCCCTTGAATATAAGGTATATATAATATTTCAACGAAATTAATTTCGGTTTTAAATAGAGTACAAAAGATGGCTAACTGATAAAGAAATAACTATATTTGTCTATAAATATGTTAAGTTTCATTGGGATCATCAGAAAAAGTGATTTTTACCCGAGGTAAAATAATCAGTTTTGACAGTCACGTGTTTGAAGGACACCTTTACTTATTTAATGATGAAATGAATGACAATAATGTATATAAAAAAAACACTTTTATTTTGGACATCTATATTAAACTAGACGAACATTAACTAGGCGTTGCATAACATGGAGAATCCATTACTTAATTTTCAATTCTTTTTCCCCTTACCTTTACAGATGAATTAGCAAGTCTTAGGAATTTGTAACCCATAATTATAGGATATATTAAATGGATTAACGGACTTATTAGGTTATTGGAAAAATTTTCGGATTGGAACCCTGGCGATTCTGCTAAATTATAAGTCAAAACCAAAGTCAAAAAACATGTTAAGCTAAATATAATGTTGCCAGGATTGCGTAAATTACTAAAAAAATGCAACATTTTAAAATCATAGGATAGCTTTCTAAAAATATTAATGACAACAGAATTCCAGTTTTTTAAAAAAGCTTACTATTGTATTAAATGTTCTTAAACGTTAATAAAATGTAATTCAACATTGTAGTCTATTGAATTAAATAAAAATGGAATTAAATGTTGATTTTTCACTAACTTTGAGGTTATTATTAAAATAAATAATAATGAAAGCATTTATTAAAACTAATTTCAGCTTTTAAATTAATTTTATTATTGCAATGACAGTACAATATTAAGCGGGCAGCACCTAAATGCGCGCGCTGCAACGGGTAGCAGTTTGTTTATCAATCAAATCAGCAGATTGGTTCCGAAAGTAGCGGTTGTGTACAGTTCTAGTGAATCCACACTTGTTTCGTAAATTAGTGTTTTTATTCTTGAATATATATTTCTGTTTTACGTGCTTATTGAAAAATAATAGTGAACCTATAGATTACTCCGCATAAACGAATATCAGTAAAAGTTTTTATTTAGGTGAGTATGATTGTAGATTAACATTTTTACGGAACTAATAAATTTTATGTTGATATTTATCACTTATTTTAAAATTCATTAGATGAAAAACATGGAAATTAATCTTTTTAAAATTTCGATAAAATTATAAATTCCGCTTTTGATTTCATTCGTATAGCGGTTAACCTTATTAATGTCGTAAAAAGATGATACAAGGTAGGACAGAAAGGTCATCAATGATATTACGTACACCATTACTTTTATTTACATTTAGTAAAAAAAAATAGGTTATACATAAATATAGATAAAAGTTTATTAAATTTATTATATTCCGTGACTTTTTTAAACTTTGAAAAGTTGAAATTTTTGTTATAATAATTAAATGTTAGCGAATATAAAATTATTTGTTTAATTTATTTTATTTCTTTAATTTATGATTAGATATCTATCCTGTAGTATGTAATTTTTAGTGTTTTAATGTCTAGTTGTAATTACAACTTTGATTTTTAGTTTATAAAAAAATCGGTAATTAACAGATTCAATAAATGTAATTAAGCATGATAGAATAGATTATTGAACAACTGTGTGACGAGACGATTGTGACGTTTACCCGGTGTTGCGTGATATATTTATAATATGGCACCATATTATAAACGTATCACGCAGTTAAAACGTTTATCATAGAACCATAACATAGTAACTTATCTTTTTTTCGGGTGTAAGAGAATATTGCATACTATTTGGTTGTCGAAACAGCGAAAGTTTTATGTCGGATCTTTTGGCAAAATCTCACGGTAGCCTTCATTGTGGCATTAAAGCTTCTTTCGCACATTATCGTAGTCCCGATAAAATAGTAACATACCAGTATGTATCCAGGTGGCTTCTGGGGAAAGAGACTTACCAATAAATTTTTCAAGCTTACTTATTTTATACATGATAATGATGTGGATTTTTAACTTGTCGTATTTATTTTCATTTTGGGTTATTGTGATAATAGAAGGTCGTTACGATATGAACAGGTAAAAATACAATATGCTTGGTTGCCGTAATTAAACCATGTTTAATCTTAACAAATATTTTACGCGTTAAGTAACCACAAGACCTTTTATAGTTTAGATAAAATGTCGTGCGTGATGTCATCGTATTACGATGCTTTGCCTCAAGTATACTATCAAAGCATATTTGAACAATCTACCATGTAGTAATATTAATATTTATACCCAGAAAGGTCAGAATATTAATAGGACCATAGTTTCCGTTTATGCGGTCTGAACGTTTTTCAAGTTATGTAATTACTAAATAATAATTAATTAGTAATGTGAAAAATATTCTAAATAATTATGGATTAGCACTTATTACTGATCCGTACCTATATGGTAATCAATAGAACCTTATAATAAAGCCTCCGCTGTCCGTCTGTCTTTTCGCCCATCTGTTTGCTGGCTCTATTTCAAGAAGCGTAAAAAGTAGAAATTTTTAAAAAAATTATTGCCGCTACAAATATATATATATATATATCAGGAACGCGATTTTATAAGCATTTATAGCACGACACCATAGGCGAGTGCGACTCGCACTTGGCCCTTTAATAATCTCTGTAGGTTTAGTCGTTAAGTGGAGAACGACGCATATATAATTTATATTTCGTTCAATCTTTGCTTTAAATCACATCATACTACTGCTGCTGGGTTCAGTGAAGTTTGCGCTGTTAGTCTTTTTGACGACTATTACAGCTTCATCGAAACTGACACAAATATCCGGTGATCCGCGAGCTCTTAAATCACATCATAGTGTATATGAATAATTTATGTAAAAATTATAAACTACAGTTTTAAGTTATCGACAATAATATTAAAATTATTATTGGCTGTTATGAACACTAACGTTGTAACTGTTTTAACATTTATTTTCATTTGTTTACACCTTAAACGTAAACAGCTTCATATACAGTTAAGTTGGATTTTATGAACACGATCCACATCCGGAAAATTGTAAACCTCAAAGCATATTATCGTTTGTAAACAAATAAGTGCCTTCGGCGGTATCTTTAGCATAAAAAAGAGTAAAATAGTCACAACACATCCTATTATTGATACGTGTATATGTGAAGCATGCATTAATATATGGCAAGAAGATAAACGATTTTGAAAGACAATAATGTCTCTTAATAACGACAAAATAAATTACGAAACAATAATTGTTAAAGTACCATTTCGGTGTTTAATGTTATATTGTTAATATTGTAGAGGTAGAAGCAGCGCTGTGCAGGACACCACTGGCATTTATCTCTGCTGCCAAATAGTAGGGTACAAACATAACTTTTCCGCATAAAAGGAGTCGAAGCAAGTGAAATTACTGGACTAACAAGACTTACATGTCTAATAGCGACGAATGCAAATTTTACTTTAAGTACATCCGTGTCCGTGTGTTTGTAACACGAAGGTCTAAGGTTCCATTCCGGGGCCACATAAGTGGTAGTCTGAATGGTGGTAGGGTTTTTCGAATTTTTTTTATCGGTTATGGGCTAATACTTGGCTTCGATTACATGCGATGTTAAATGACAATGAGGCCGTAGATGGTGAATTTTAGTCGCTGAGAATATTTCTGGCTCTCACATGTATAAGTGCCGGAATAGGAATGCTGTTATGGAGGCAGATTAACATTGAGTGTAGTAGCTAGCAAAGCGGGTTTAGAAAAAACTCTACCCCACCAGTCAGACTCCACTACACTAGCCGAGGAATTGAAACTAGGACCTTCGCGTTACAAGGTAAGCAAGTAAACCACATCGCAACGGAGGAAGACAAAATCCGCCTGGCTATAACCCTCAATATAAATCCAACGCTATAACAGCATACAGTAATGCTCCGTCAGTCATACATATCAGAACCACAGTATTCTGAGTAAGGACGCTTCACCATCTACGTCCTCAGTACCACCTAACATAATGTGGAAATTAAAGTCAAATGTTAAGCCATTGCCCCACTTTTTATCAGCACCGCATATATAGGTACCATCAGTTTTACCTTTTGCTCGTCCAATCGTTACACTATTAAAAAATATTAAGTATAAACAAAATCAAAAATTAAAAGTTTTATGATGAATACGAGTTGAAGCAGTGACCATAAACGATCACGTGGTTTTTACAAATTACCTCTGCATTGTAATTGATTATTATTAACATATTCTCGACAAGGTCATTCCGGTAGGTATAATATTATATACAAGATAGTTTATAATATGATTATTGATTATTCTGTAATGAAACACTAATCGTATTGTAAGGTCGACTCTACCACCCATGCTTGTCTGTGGTTACATCCCACCAATATAATCCCGTTAAGTCGTCTTGTGGCCCCTATCTGTCGTTCAGACTACCTGCGCAATCGAACAAGTAATCCTGTTAGCTGGCCGTGACACGTTGCCCGGCTTCCATTACACATTTAGTCAGTGTAGTCGCTTGCGACCAACCTGCGATGTGCGACATTAGGACTCGCAAGGCAGCACCTGCCATACGGGAGAAGCTCGCTATATACGAAAACGGTATTCAGTTTGCGCATCATAAAATATCATCTCATACTTGCATTTTAAGTGCTGAAGGTCCACTATGTTTAACAATTAAAAGTGTTGCCCGCTTAAATTATGGCGATGTGTTTGTTTCGATGGGATATTTTACTGGCTAGTTGGCATTTGAAGCACGTGGTAATAGCAATAGGTTAACACGAGCGGTGTATGTCCAGTGCTTTCACGCCTAGTGATTTCGTTATCCGATCTCTTTGACATACTGTACTGTATCGGCTTACGCAGGTAATCATGATTGTATGTGCTAAGTAAACCTACTAATATATTTTTTTACTGATTTAGTACATTTTACCGAAGAGCCACACATTTGCACATTTTTTTTGTTAATGTAATAGGATATTGCAATGCACTTATTTCGCAATAATTTTCTTTCGACTGCACATGGTTCACTTCTTATTTTGTAATGTTTGAGATTTTGTATAGTGTGGCAAAATCTTAAAACTAGGTTGTCTGTGATGTAAATACTTACACATAATTCGTATTGCGTTATTTGCCGCCTTAATTTGTCTGTCCTCAAAAACAGAATTTTTATGACTATTTTATTACTTGATAAAAGTGTGATGACTTTTGTATTTTGTTATGCGACATTATGGGAGCTTCTGTAATCAGTGCTGCATAGCTTTGTTGTTGGAATATAATGAACAATCATTCCCAGGAAAATCTGTGTAGTGAGCTGTGTAAAGTGAATATGCGGTTGTTTCTTTTCTAATAAAGGAATTTTTTATCATTGCATATTGTCATTTTATTTTTACTATAGGTTATTAAACTAATAAGTACATTCAATCATCATAAAATCGTGATTGTTTTTTATGAGGATCAATACGATGACGTTTTGTTGCCATTTTCAATTTTTTTAGTATTTCATAAATGAAATTCACTTATTTAAGTTATCGTAGTTACTGCAATTAGGGAGTAGCTTTCACATTTTCTCTATAGAGGATTTGCAGCCCGTGTATACGTTATAAGGTAATAAGTTAATATAAATAATGATTAAGAAGGTGGATTCGATACCAGTCTTTTAAACACCTCTATAAATAATTCAGTCGTTCCGACGTTTCATACAGGATTTAACAAGATCAAAATCTACCTTTTTATTAATTTTTGACTGATTGAAATAATTGATTAGTTTTGTTGAGACTGAATAAAAAATAAAAGTCGGTAGTCTCAGTAAAAATCCTAAAAATGGTCGTTGGTTTACATTTCTTGTCACAAGTTAAAAAAGCCGTTTTTATTTCTTGTGATTATTAATATTTAATATTATATTGTATAACATACGGTGCGTGAGGATTAAAGATTCTTTATCGTCAACTTGACATAAAAATAAAATTATATGATGCCTTGAAAACATACAAGTGAAACCACAAGCTCCTCACATTCTTGCTCTTTGACAACGTCTGTCAAGAACTCGTCTCGACTCTTACTTCTATGATATATAGCTATGTTGCAACAAGAGGACGTGCCTCTTACAGAATAGTACTGCCGTTGATTTATCGAGACATATTTTGTTTTACATAGGATATTCTAACATGCATTGCAATTATTTTAATAGCTAAAATTCTTTTTCATAGGATTAAGGTCATTATTAAAGAGGAGAGCATCACGATTTTTTAAAGAATCTTCGAAAGCCAAGCCAAGAAAAAAGAAAGAAAGGAAAAAGACATTTCCCCAGCATTGCACAAATGGCTTAATTATTTTTAGTTCTATTCTTTAACAGGTTCAGCCTTATAGTCTTGAGCTAATAAGTATAAGACAAGCGTAACCCTAGAAGAACTTTTAACTCACTAAACGAATCCATCGTAGGCAGTAAATATTAAGTAGGCTTGTATTTGTCGTTGTTCAGAGTGTGATAGGGAGGACGAGTAATTTTTAATTTTTTATTCAAAATTAGTTCAAAACGTTCGAGTTATTGCATACTGCTTTTTCGCTATATTCTTTATAGCTTACTTATGTAGATAGGACCCGAGTCAAAGGTTTTTTAAAGTTGAAGTTGCATAGTTTTATTGGTTAAGATAACATGACAGACATTAACTATAGTTAGTATTTATAACAGATATTATGATTATTGTGCATAAAAGTAACATTAAAAAAAACTTCACGAAAAAATTATGAAATCAGCTAAGGAAATAATGTAATTATTGTGTATTTTTTACAATGTTATGGAGACATTACTTTTTTCAATGACAAAGTAAAAGTGACGTTATGGTACAAATGGTACATCTTTACCAATTATGGAAGTATTATATTTTTTTTTAATTTTCAAAGTTTTAAATATTTTTTTAAAAATTGCGTTTTTGCGTAAGTGATAGTGTTATACAGGGGACACGAATAATTTCTACAAAAAAATAAAATCATGGTACTTAATAAATGTAATGTAATACACGGTTACAATAAATGTAAAATACAGTTTAGCGTGTCTTTCTCATTTTTACGTATTGCACCGCTGTAGCGTTCGCCTCGCTATGCGGAACAACGGTTATAAGTTTGTGTATCGCATTACAAAACGAGTTCTGCATTAGGTATGCGGAGCGCGGCATTTGGCACGGGAGCCGGACAAAGGGATCGGGATCAGGATAACCGACGCCTTGGGTGGCAGGCCGGCCCGTTCCTTGTCTCTGTCTTAACTATTTATGCGCTTATACAGGTGGCTCTAGTGTTGTACATCTTATGATTTAACATATTTTTTCGAATAGGCATTTGATACGACCCAACAATAGACAATTCCAATTTTTTAGATTGAAATGTATTTCGAGAAGGTATTAATCATACTTTAAGTTTCCTAAGGAGTTGTTAAAATTTAGGATCATAATATACTTTCAAATTTAGTTTGAAACAACTGCTCTATTTTAAATTATCGCCAAACTAATTATAGTAAATAAATGTAGGTTACATGTTATATAACCTGTTGTTTAAAGGAAAACAAGTTTTTCGTTTAAAAAAAATGTATGAAAAGACGTTGATTATTGATAGTAAGATTTGTATAAAAAGTAAGCAACATGATTATAATAAACAGAATTCCGATAGGCGGTTTTTGTTCGCGTGTTAAAAGATTCCACATCAAATCATCATATGAACAATTATAAGACTATTATGTACAAACTGGTATTAAAGTGCCAGGTAGAATTACGACAATTAAGTATTTTCTTTGAGAGAAGCAGTAAAATGATTTTTTTTTTTGACAAAAATGTTTTTACGATCATTATAGATTTACAAAAGAAATTTTTGAAGATTTATCATTACTTGAAGAGCCGTATTCGGGACTTTAATTTGGTTTGGATATCTGGCAATTGGACTCTTTTTATCGGTCATGGGCTAACATTTGACCTTATGTTTATGTTAATAGACAATAAGACCTTAGATGCGTGTTCGTCCCAGAATACTTTTTGCTCTCACATGCAGGACTGCCGGAACACAGCAATGCTGTTATGGCGGCAGTTTATCATTGAGGGTGGTAACTAACCAGGCGAATTTAAAAAACCTTACTCCCATCTAGACTCCACTACTGTGGCTCGAGAATCGAACCTGAGACCTCCGCGCTAAAAGGCAAACGCTACGGAGGCAGTGATCTGCTTATTAAATAAATATAGTGTTGCGACTGTCTATTGGTGCGATTGATGACTTACCATCATGTAAACGCCTTGCTTGCCCACTATCCCTATAATACAAAAAAAATCAAATGAATGAGAATGATATTTCCTCTAAATTATTATGGCGTACTAACAATATTTAAAAGTTATTGCATTTTATGTTTTATTTTAATAATAATTTTAGAATTTGGATTCTTAATAAAAATAGACGTTAAAAGGACATGTAATGATTCTTAATTTTTATCATTTTAAATTTGCGAATATCTTTTTTTTTATTTTGCGGTAGAGCAAGTAATGTGGCATAAATTACCTATGTATTTGTATATAATTTCTTATAATTCATTAAATGTATGGTTATATTTTTATTCAAATAGCATAAACCACTATGTTTGATTAGAATTGTTCATTTAAGGGGGAAATATATTGACAAATAATTTATTTTTTGAAGAAAGTACTACGAAATCATACAGCTGCAGCGGAGAAATGTAGTAATTATGAATTACCAAAGTGGTACGGTGTTCGGTGATGTACACAGACGATTAAAATATTGATATCAACAAATTAACATTTAAAGATAACATTGAAATTTCATCGCAGTTTTACATTTTGGCTTAACAACTTATGTTTAAACTTACAGACGTATTTTTACCAATTATTAGTTTATTTAAACTTTATTATTGGTTTTTAGAAAAATACCAATAATATAGTTTAAATAATTTGAAAATAAATTAGACGAAATTGTTTACTGTGAAAGTTACATTAGAGATAATATACACAAATAATGTCTTTAAGAAAGTGGCGGAATTGTCGTCGGCTTGTTACGACACAAGCATTACGCATTTATTGTAACACTATGAGAGCGGAGCAAACTTGTTCGAGATAATCGTGTTACTTATTCAAACCTGTTGTAATTTTATCTGGTGGTAAAATAGTGTCTCGGCGGTAATATTTGCTATCAGTCAACGTCTGGCTTCGAGAATTTCATTTGTAATGGCATATTAACTGCTTAACTTTTACATTTCAATTCGTTCCAGAGATTCTTCAATATTATTGCCCCTAGGTACATAGGATTTGGTTGCCATTTGGATAGACAAAATGTAGCTATGTCGCTACGGACATTGACTAGTATCATTATTGTTTTTTTTTGTTATAAACAATCATATTTTATCTGATTTGAATTTCTTTTCGTTAAGACTCCATGTATTTTTGATAAAAAACTATCTACCAGTTGAGAACGTCTGTTCAGGTCTATATATGATATCTTTAAATATATTATTCATTACCTTATTCTTTTCCATGGATAAAAGATATCATGTATAAAGATATGATAAACAATGTTTTGTAATATGATAAATTTAAATATAGCAATATCTTCTACTTATTAATCTAAATGGCCATAGATTTCCTGTATAGCATAATGTACATATGTGTACATAATATACTCGTATATACTTGAAGAGCTATGGCCGATGTGGCGAAAGCGAAAGTGCAATGAGGTGCAACGCTTCGTCAATAAGAATTTTTCTATCTGTACTTTAATGGATAGAATCCGTGGCGAATGTTGGTAATATTAGTATTTACAGAAAATATTATTAAAAATTTTCAGTTCATTGTTACTATTATTCAATAACTAATAACAATTTTTGACGAACAGACAATAGTACTCCTTTCCAATTAAAGGATGCAAATAATGGTTTTTAAAGAAAATTTTAGGCCAATTTACTACAGGTAGAGTAAACAAATGAGTGAGTGGTTGGTCTCATGTGATCAACGTTGCTTATAGGCAGCCGCAACATTCGGATTATTTTTTGATTATTATTATTTGATTGAAAACACGACCCTGGTATTACTACAGTTAACACAAAATATCATTCTTTAAAATTTTGCAAATAAAGTAGTGAGGAGCGATATATAATCAAGGTTAATGATCCTCGAAAGGCTATATGATAAATAGGTTGAAGTGGTACTGCTATTTCACCACGGTAAGAATACAGTTCACATAAGCGTTTTCTAAATATAACAAGGCTTGTTGTACGAGAGCTACTCATACAAGAGTGTTCCGTCCAAAGAAAGTCCTTAAGCACGATTTTTGGCAGCTCGATGAAACCCCACTTGTGGCTTTATAGCCGTGTCTATGTTCCTGTAGCGAGCCGTGAAATTTATAAACTAACCATGCATTTGTATACTCAATAACTAGTTTTTTTTTGTCAATTTACTACTTTCTCTGGGATCGTTAAAAAAGTAATTTAACTTTATTCCATGTTTTCTTTTATGAAGTTGTTTGATTTGATGCTGATATTCGATATAAACATTTTACATATTATAAAAAATTAATTACCCCTGCAATGGTAAAATTTGGCCTATTTTTCAAACTATGTTACAAGATTACGTATATTTATGCGTGCTGGGCGGGCGGCAGGCAAGTAGGGCGAGACGCGAAAAGCTTCGTCTGTCGAGAGGGGTCATCGCCCTCTGAGCCATGCCCGTGAACGTTCTGAGGGATGTATTTTGTCTTATCGATACCTTTCGCTGAAATTTTTTAGGGTGTACCAAATATTTTTGTTAATTCGTAATATTATATTTACAATGTGCAATGGTTAAAATACTCAATAGATTTTCAATTACAGACATTATTTTGTTAACTATTGAAAATTATTCTTTGTAAGAAATAAATTTTAAAAAGTTTAATTTATTTTAATTTTTTTAGAACTAGAAAATGTGTATATTCTTCTTGTATTGTGTAGAACACCAAATTATGTAAATGAACATATGTATGGTTTTTAATTGGACGTTTTACTTAAGCGTTTAGTCACGCAATAGGAACAAACGTGCTACACTGACTTGGACTGCGAAGGTTTCCTGTCTACAGTACCGAATGAATACAAGTACAATCATACTAGAACGAGAGCTCGTTGCTATAAGTGCGGAAATGCGCTACGTTTTCATTATTGATGTTGCTACCAAGTTGTTATGCAGTTAAGGGCTTGTAATAATTGAGTGGATCGGATAATTAGAATAAAATGGTTAAAGCTAAGTATACTACATTTAATTATGAAAATGTTTAATTAATAATTTTATCTTACAACAATGGTTTTAGCTTATGGTGTTGGAGAATATTTTAGCTATGAAAATTAAATTTCGGACATAATTTCAAATGTTTATATATTACTATTTACATAAACTTTTACTGTTAGGCTTTTGATGGTAATGCAAACGTTCTATCATATGACGCAGTCCTTACATATTATAATAAAAGTTAGTCATTTTCTTGCTAGTATTTATTAATACGTAATAGTTTTATCAGCATTAAAATAACATGTCGTTTTACAAACGTTATTAATATTTAAATTTCTTGTTTATCAAGAAAATTAAAGACAAAGATGTTAGTCCAGTTAAAGCGTCAGCACATGCCGCTCGTTTTAATGTCTAACCGTTTAGACTTTCTCGACAGTTAGGGAAACTACAAAAAGGGTTTGAATAGACACATGTTTCTATTAACGTTTAGCAAACTTCATAATAATTATTTTCTTCATGCAGCCATTTTTTCTCATTTAATATTGAAAATGTATATTTAAAGACATGTTTGAGAAATTGGTATTATTAGACGATTGTATAATAATTTCCGAGTTCTGCAATTCTCTACACAGTTTTGCTTGGTCTTATAGGAGTTACAGATATACTGTGTTTGAAAAATATTCCGCAAGTTACGAATTTTAAAAAATATGCAAAGTTTTAGGCTTCGATACACGGGATATCTTACCGTTAATCTAAAAATTGAGTAGAGTCCTCTTAGAGTGCATAGTTGAAACGTCACCTAACGTATTATCTATATGAAAATGTTACAAAGTATAAATTGCGATATGACTAACATGTGTTATGCATACATGCATAGCATGTAACCATTTATGGACGTAGCATTCGCACAGTCTACATTTTGAGGTCGACATCTATACTTCAACCGCTTTAGCTAGTACAGCAGTTAATTGGTTTCAATTAATATATAATTTTTATTTAAGATTATTGAGGACAGTATAATTACCTTTATTTGTACTTGTTCTAATCAAGTATCATTTGCTCACAATGTTCTGTACTGTAAATTTACATATTATTATACACGAAAAAAGTTATTTCATTTTTTGTATTTCATATTATGCAAAATTATTTTATTTTTGTTTTTATAGTTCCCACTTGTTGTAATGCTTTGAACAATAATTATTTAAGAGCCAGAATAATGAAAAAGATTTAATTTTAATGTAATAAATAACCTTCAATGAAGAACTCATTTTCTCACCATGCTTTTAGTTTCGTTGCTGAGCATTATTAATTATTGAGTCATTATAATAAATTATTCACGTACATTCGTCACTGTGGTATCCGTCAATTGTATTTCTTTTATGTAATACAGTCTATTCTGTAATGTATCTTTTCTAATATTGTTTTTTTACCTATCAGACTATTACAGTCTTTTATTTTCTAAGTACTAACCAATTAAAGCCTTTTCTTTAATAACTACTAAAGGGAATTCGTTTTATATAAAATATTATGATACTAGACGATCAGGGCTTTTTATATAAAGGGTTAACCATAGACAAAGTGTAATTTATTTTAAATATGTTTTCTTTTTTTCATTATTTAATTTATTAAAGGTAGAATTACATAGATATTTTATTTTACCCTACGCAGGTATAAGTAGTTAGATAAAGATAGATCTTTATTATACACCAGGGAAAAATTATACCTACAATTATTTAAATGTAAATTTTACAAAATAAATCAAAATAGTAATAAATACAATGCCAAGTCTGCTTTACACACTGCAATGCTGGACACCCGCTTGCAAATAATTTCCATGTTAATCTACATAAAAATTAAGATTAATTATATTTGGTTTAGTTTTTAAAGTGTTTTGAATTTCTTTTTGTATACTTTTGAAATTTATAGTAATTTAATAGTTGTTTAAATTTTTACTGTAAAGAAAAAATACTGAACCAGAAGGTGAGTTCGAGTAAAGACCATATTTGTACTTAAATTTACACCTACCTCATTTCATCTCTATATCACACTTGGTTGACTGTGGTATTACGACAAATGTGTATTAAAAGTAAAATTAAAGTATTTTTAATCGAACATATCATTTAAAAATATCATATATCGTAGTTACAAATAAAATTTTTAACAATATTAATACAACGACGGTTTTGAAGTTCGTGGCCAATGAATATTTATATAAAAGGGTTCCTATCAGTGCCACTAACTCATAGCAACAGTGATCAAATATAGGGGACAGTCCCCAATAGTTTTAACCCTTTCTTCTGACCCTCGTTGCTTTAAAACAGATAAAAATTTGTAACGATGAACACGGTACGAAACTTTTCTATGTATATTGACCATGACAAAATAAGTAAGTGAATTTTAATTAATTTCAATTTAAAATTATGCAGAAATCATTGAAATAACTGGCTCATATGATCGTTTAGTGTTATAATACCAATGAACAAAAATTGTAATAAAGTGGACTTTCTTTTAAATGCACTGAAATGTCAGCATGAACACATTTAATTTTTTATTAACTACATAAAATATAATATCCGAAATACCAATTAGTAACCACTTTAAACAATAAACTCCTATTAGTTCTCTAGTACTCATTAAGCGACTCCTTCGGTCGGATTATTTGACCTCGACCAATAAAGTGCACGGGAAAAATATTCTATTGAAGTCACGACAGTCGTCACTTAAGCCATTCATATGGGCCCGCATGAGGAAGTTGCTTATTGATTGATTGATGTATTTATGAGGGACGATTATCATACAGTGTCATCACCTTGCTTCAAGTACTTTTTACATACGGTGTAGCTTTCAAGCAATAACATCGAAAATTTGATAGCAGCTTCTATTCTGGACAAACTCATTTCGTTAAGTGCTTTTGAAAGATCTCTCTCCATTTGAAATTTATTATTGGTTATAAACTTGCTACCACTGATGGATGTGTTTTAAAACTCATGATATTAGAACCATATTTCCTTTACCTTTTTATTATGTAACTGAATTAGATTATTGTCTTTTAACTCGAACTCTTTCGTAACAACGTGGCGTTAAGTTCAGGAATTCCCATTTCAATGACGCAACGCTAAATACATGATATGGATAAAACTTTCGAGTATCATCTGTCCCCATTACAGAAAACGGGAACAATTTTTAAAAGTTGTACAAAGTTATTGTTCAACTGGATACTATAACAAGTCACATGGTAGAATACCAAAACCGGAAGGTATTGTATTCAGTGCAAAGCTTTCTGAAAAACTATCATTAAAATTTAAATATTTTTGAGTAGTTTTACGTTTATAGATATATCTGTGCTATTTATTGTTATATTCTCTGTATATATTTTATTTCAGCTTTTAAAAAAGTATATGGAAAACCAGGACAGAGTATATAAAATTGGTATGATTTATCTGAGAATATTTATCGTTTTACACGATCTAGTAATTTACACTGATAAAACAACATTATTCATAATATTTGTGAACCTAAGTATTAGCCATTAAAACAATTTTCAAAACAAACATCGGAAAAAATTTAATGAGACAAATTTAATGCCGATGATTAGTTTTTTTTTCTGTAATGATAAATAAATTTTTTAAAGCGATTTTTTGATCCATTTTGCTCTCTCTTATATTAAAATCGTAAATATATAAAAATTGTATAGAATTAGAATAAAATGTATAGAATTAGAGAAAACATCTTAAATGTTCAATTTTTCTTGACGTAAAACTAAGATAAATAATATAAAAAGAACTTAACAAGGATATGAGGATAAGTGGTCACACCGTTAATGACTGAGGTACCGAGTACTCGTACATATTACAATATACTATGATGTTATTAAGTTGAGAAGAATTCTAAGTTAATCTTTTTAAATTAGAGATGAGCACGATTTTCTTAAAACTCCAATTCTAATAAAAATTTTCAAGTACAAAATCCCTAATCCGAATTAT
>DWQX01001129.1:0-31044 GCA_018245475.1 Pharmacophagus antenor
TCGCGGATCACCGGATTCGCGAGCCAGTTTCGATAAAGCTGTAATAGTCGTCAATAAGACTAACAGCGCAAACTTCAACGAATCCAGCAGCAGATATTCTTTGCACTAACATGTTTATTTTCAACCAAAGTTGTATTTACATTAGGCAATTAATTAATTTCAAATGCATTGCTTAAAATTATGTTTGTTAAAAATAATATAAAATACTATAAGTTAACATTAGAAATTGTTAAAGGATAGTAGCTTAAATGCAATGTATATATGTAATATTGTGCGTTCAGTAGAAATATACAGTATGGAGTTTGATTTATCGATATTTGGCAGCGTATTCAGGCAACTTTGTGTGTTGTTATTTAGCCAATATATGTACCACTAATTATTAACTTAAATTTGTATGAATTAAATTTTACCTTTTGTTCGACGTATTTAGTTATTTATCGTCAATTTAGAATTTTCAATAATTTTATTTAATTCTTTTATTCTCTTTTAAGAAATGTTGCAGATATAGCACAATATTCAATATACCGAGTATTGACAAAACATTTCAAACTACATCTTTCTTTAGGTCGGCACTACAAATGCGACTCCCGGAACGGAATGTTAGAATCTATGGCGGAGTGACCACTTGCTATCAGGTGAATTGCTCGTTCGCTTGCCTACTTTAAAAACCTCTTAGAAACCTCCACGATTCATCTTCTCATGTAATTTCTCATGAAGTAATTATCTATAGAGAATCCTCTTTAAAATCAACTCGCCATTACTAACGCCTGTAATCTCACCAGGGCTTTTTCAACATTTTTAAATGAATTCAAATGAAGCATTTAAGAGTATCAAAGACAGGGTAAAATTGAAAAAAGAAATTTGAATAATTGCCCGATAATCTGAGAGTGAGCAGACAAAGATATATGAAAGTTTTCTCTCTTTTATCTAACGCTCTTTCAAAAGTTTTTATTTAGGCATTGTAACTTTATAGATTATATGGAATTGATTAATTCTATCAATCAAGGTGATTTCTGCGATATTTATTTATCTTATAGTTAACACACTGGCAAATATATGTATATAAAAATATACATGTAAGCTGTGGTATTTAGTTACTTTATATTTAGTTTACATTTCACAGTTTCAATAAAAAGTCTCCACTCATTTTTACTTTCTTAACCCTTTTAAGACTCTTGGTATAACGTATGAGCAAGTAAATGTTTTACTACACTAAGTGCTTTTAATTAGGTTTAATTAGCATCAAAACAGCGTAGTCCTATCGTACTAGGGAAACGTAAACGAATTTCTGCGGAGGCGCCAACTCCTACCGCAGTTCTGTTTTACCGTACTTACTCAGTTTTCTGCAACAAAAAAGTATTTATCTTCTCCAAATAAATAATCGTTTTGAAAGGGTTAAAGGAAAAAGAGACAATTTCTTTGAAATACGTCGTACCTAGTAAAATTGCAAATATGCTGTGTAAACAATTAACGCAGATCTACAATTTTATTTCAGTATTTTGTTCTCGTCTATTTGGTTATTTAGTATATTACTGATTTTATTTAAATTACAAAGTTGCTACTAGAAATAATAAAAAACAAACAAGTGGAACATTGTTTCGTCAAAATGACGCTTCTCGTAAATCTAGTGTTAAAAATGCATGGAACAGGCGACTTGCCGCTCGAGGCGAATGTTTTATTGTTTAAAAGTTTTATACAAATCTCCACCTGAAAAGTAGATTACCCTTTCAAGACTTAAAAATATTTACAACCTATCCTGTATTTATTTTTATAACAAAGAATTTTTGGTCTAGAAATCGAAACATTAAAAAATAAAGTAAAAGTAAAAGTTTTCGAATAGACCTGTAAATAGATCACTTACATGTAGGTACCTGTAGTACTTCTAAATCGTCTTTTCGAATTTTTACTCCTCATTGATCAAACATCCAGAGGAGTCTAGAAGGTCACTAGACAAATAGGTCCTGAAGAACAAACGTAACCATTTTGATATCGCTAGATAATCTTAAAAATAAATTTTCCGTTGTTTAACCATCCGAAATATTAGAGAAAAATATTTGGAATGTGCCTCTACGGCATAAGAACATTATTTTACAATAGCTTATTATTGCTTCTGGTCCATAGATAAAAATATGTGAAGAAAAAGTAAGGAGAGACAATACTTGTTTGTTTTCAGCATTGTTAACACGTCTGTTTTGTTTATTATCGTTAGTACGTATCCTTACTAAACCCGTAGTGAAACACATTTTACGTTTATCGTATTTATTTTCTTTATCATAATAAAAATAATAATTATTTTAATTTCATGGCTAATTAAATAAGGAATTTTACGGCCTTGAAGACCACATCAAAAGTAAACCTGTACAGTCATTAGAGCGTTAAATATAAAGTAATGCAAATTACAGTAATAAGTTTGGTGTAAGTTGAGCTTAGTGGTCTTTAACTGAAGCTGTTTACATTAACTACGCAATGAAACTTAACTTAAATTGTGTTGTTTATGCAAATTACATTATAAAATTTCATAGAATTAACTTCTTATTTATTATTATATTGTATTAGCGGTGTTATTTCTAAGAACATGGTTGAAACTGTTCATAGAAAGATTTCTGATGCAATATAATTAAAGCATCATATGTTTCCCGACCGGCGGCCCAAAATGTATCCGTCAAAATTAACTAGAAATCATAGCAACAACTAAAGTATTTATTTCCTCTTATTTTTGCGATTTTAATATCTTTTCGCAAGGTTTGTAGCTGAATAATGGGATTATTAACCATGAGTCTATTTTATGATGGTATTTTAACATGGTTGCCATAGCGACTGCTTTCGCAATGTATATTAATGCATAGGCACAAG
Source organism: Pharmacophagus antenor (assembly GCA_018245475.1). Lineage (NCBI taxonomy): Eukaryota > Metazoa > Arthropoda > Insecta > Lepidoptera > Papilionidae > Pharmacophagus > Pharmacophagus antenor. The sequence goes on from DWQX01001129.1 coordinate 2,854, forward strand.
GTCCCTAATTCTACCAGTATCTTCGCCAAAAGATCATCGAAAAAGATTTGAGAGATTAAAATTTATTATAAATAATAACAGTTATAAGATATAACAATTTTAGCCATTAAATAATCCTCTCTTTTGAATTTCCATCTACATTAAGAAGGAAGATTATTATTTAGCTGTACGTTAGAACCAAATATGTCAACACCTGGTTGTAAATATCGCCTAATGAAACGGCGCACGTGGAAGACGTAACGATCAAACTTCTACGCATTAATGAAACGATTGTTTTAAAAAATCGTCCTTAGGGCATCAAAGTGGTTATACAAACGTTTTTCGCTTGGGCGGTGGCGAAGTTAGGGCGGGCGGCGGGGACTGTTGCTCAGTCGCGATGCGTCAGGCGGAGGTGGAGGACGTTCGATCCGCTCCGCCGCAGCCTCACGAAAATATCGGCCGACTGCCTCGTCACTTAAACGCTTCGTAAACAGGTCAGAGAGGGTTGCCAGGGACCCCATGTAGCGCCGGTGCCCGCGTCTCGTTTTTGAAATCAAATTTTTAACTTTAACTGAATTCAGTGAAAGTGTTTCGTCGGAAAAAAAAATATAATGCGGGCCTAAAGCGTAGACTTCTCTGAGGTACGTATTTCACTTGTTACCTTATTTGATTTAAATGTTTATTATTATTTTTTAATTTAAATGATCATAAAACAAATTTGAATTAGGAACATAATATTTTAAACGTAAATCTTTTAAATATTATACACGTTATGCTTAAATAAAACAATTTAATTTAACAGTCTTCTACAATTAAGACGAAAAAATTATTCATTTACGTAATTATCACACGAGGATAATATTCGCTACATTCCTTATCAAGCAATGAATTACAACGTTAGATATTTTGTTGCAGCATACGTCCCAATTCCGTAGTGCACAAGTGAGGCATCGTTGTGTGTAAATAGAGGTTCGAAGTCGGGTGCTAATGAGTCGTGGTATCGCGGTGTCGTGGCGTCGTGGTGCCAATACTCGGCGATGTTGACACTACACGTACCAGGAAGCGTACGTGCAGTGTACGTTTCGGCGTTCAGAAACTTGTCACTCATTGACAACACGTACAATTAACGGTCACTTAATGTACGAACGGTTCCGCGATAGCCCGGCTTTAGCGTGATTGTGATTATATGAATACTATTCAACCGATTATTAAAAGGAAGATCCTATTTGACGCGTATGTTTATATGTTATTGTTCCTTCTTTTTGTATGATCACGTATAACAGTTTTCAGTGGTTTACTAACTTTGAAGATTTTTTTTTTTATAGGAAGAGTAGGCAAATGAGCTGGCGGTTCACCTGATGGAAAGTGATCACCGTCGCCCATAGACAGCTGCATCACTAGGGAATTCGCAACTGCGTGGCGAAGAAGGAGTACGCTCTTTTCTTAAAGGTTCCTCTACCACTGATTCCACACGGTGGTTGTGCGTGGTAAAAAGTGGCGCTTAAAACGCACACAGTGGAAGATTGCCAATCATCCAGATGGTGACGATGGAATTTGGTATTGTGTCGTGTATTGCGATGATTGATTTTTTTTGGTTAAAAAGAGTTTACCTGGATGGAGATCTCGTAAAAGTTAAATTAAAAATTGGTTACGGAAAAATAGCAGGCTAATTTTGAAAATGTTATTTTCTGATCAGATGTTTTTGATAACTCTCTTTTTTGTTGACAATACCTCTCTTCGATGTATGTTTTTAATATCCGGTGTTACACTGTTTTCACTTTATGAATTTATTTATGAACTTGCAATTATCACAATTTCACATATTTAGTGGCAACAAGACGGGGAGATGTTTGCACTTAAATTACTCTTGCTCTTCAATGAATGATTGATTGCCCACCAAATCAATGCTGTTTGTGCGGGAAATCAATACGGATAGAAAGTATAATAAAATAGAATAAGAATTCATAGCATTATATAGGCATTCCTTTAGTGTTTAATCTAAATAACACACTTTCAATGTACTTCAAGTTATAAAGCGAACGCCAAACAAACACGGGTATATATACATACAAAATAACTTTCAGCATAATGGCAGAGCCTATGTTTACCATATCGTCGCCAGAAAATCGTAAGGTCTGTTCTAAGGAAATAATTAGGCTGATGTAGAATGGCGATGAAATGCAGAACACCGGAGAGCACCGGTAGCAATAGTCGTAATGACTCCACCGGTGCTGTAAACAAACGTAATGACCACAGATAACTTTCGACTAATAGCACACAGATAAACAAACATTTGGAAATTATGTGCCGTTACTAAAGTTTTGAATTTTTGTTATGTTCAGTGGGCTAGCACTTGATTTCAATTTTACCTGATATTAAGTGACTGCATCTTATTTGATGAAAGGTTTTCGCCTAGAATACTTCTGGCTTTTAAATTTTGTTATTATGGCGGCCGATTGACATTGAAGCTGGCTCACCAGGCGATTTAGAAAAACCTTACCACCATCCAAAACAAACCGGTAAACTGCTGTGCCACGTAGACAATGTCTTCATGTATAACATTATTTATATGTCCTAAAGCGTTTTTTTTTAGTTATTGCTTTTTTTTTCTATTTTACCCGACATGGGTATCAGGGACTGTGTCCTTCTCTCCGTTCTGTCTATTATTTTCCACCTTTTGTTTTTGTTATTAATTATTACTCGTCTTTTTGTTCCTAACTTCAAATATACTGGTTATATGTGTGTTAGTAACTATTTACTACCATAATTATTGCTTTAACGTTGTCTGGTAAATGTGAGTTTTATTATGTATTTTTACCTCAAAAGATATCTATAATTTTCTTACAAAAGAAACTTCGCCCGTCGTTAATCCGACCTCATATGACTTTGCAGTATTATGGATCGTATAATATTCTAGTTATTGGAAGCGAAGGTAACGTCGACCCTGACAGATCATATCGAATACAAATAAATACAGCGAAGCATACAATTTACATTTTCAGTACACGTGCCGAATAATTTCGTGCAAAATATTCAATGTATTGTTAACGGCCGACTGTTAGATGAGAGTTTTAAAATCTCGGATAACCTTTTTGTTATTCGTAAATGGCATATAGTTTATGAATGGAAAACGTTTTACTGACATTGTATTTTATTTTCCTGAAGATCGCAACAACGGTTTCTCTTTCATTCATTTGTCTCTGTAGTGTCTACGGAATGATAAGTTCATCTTTATATCTCTAGGCATGATTTTGTAGGTAATATTTAATAATAATAATTTCTTTTTTAAATTTATTTACGTAGTAGAAGGGATTTTAATTAAAGATAAACAAATTTATTTATTATGAAAAGGAATTGTGTTACTGTTTAATGTTTTGAACGGAAAAAAGATGTAAGTGATAATATTTGCGAAATGAATAGAAAATGCGAAATAAAAGAAATAGTAAAGATGTAAGTCGATGAGTTCTATAAAAGATAAGTTTTTTTAATGTTATCCATTCCGGAAACATACATAAGCCTGCTAATCATAATTGTTTAGAGAACTTTTTTTTAACATTATATAGACTAGTGAATGATCACAATCCCAGCTGAAGGTAAGTGATAAAGTGGTTTATGAAGGTAAGTTGCACTTGACTAGAGGAATTCTATTTATTCTTCTTTGGAAAATTGCTACGTCATATCTAGACGGAACCTGACTAATTTGATGTAAAATATTGCAGGAATAATATTACATCTTGTATAAAATAATACGGGTATATTCAGAAGAAGAAAAAAAATACTAAAGAACAAGTCAAAATGCCACGTGTAGTTGTATATTAATGAGAGGCGACACAGCGTGCTGGGTGACGTTGATCGCATTTGCGAAACGAGAATCAATAGATAACAACTTTATCTGAACCGGCAGGCCAGTCGGTGCTAGACTGGGATAACGTCACGTTCTCTTTTTTTTTAAAAAAAAAAAAAAGACAGATTCAGTTTATCAAGTAATGATTAAATAATTTCTAGTTTTTTGTAAATCCTCCAGATATTTGCGTGAACTTTAATAAATAATTCAAATTATTCAATTCAAAATAGCTTTATTATAATCACATATTTTTTAAATTGGAATTTATGGAATACATTGACACAATAAAATAATTTAGAATTTAAAATTTAAAATATTAAAAAGTTTATTTATAAGTACATAAGCTTTTGCAGACGTAAATATATTTTTCATGTAATGTTAAAATTTCTTATAAGATTTATTTTTATGTACGCTTAGAATTAACATGGTAATTTTATTTATACATTATGATTTAATTTGTTATAAATTGTAATAAAAGATTATTTTCTTTTTATGTATATACAATACCCATTGTAATATATATACAATGGGGTTAATAAACAATATCAATTTCATGAGATATTGTGTAATACAGAGGCCCAAAACGGTTATAACTGGTGCAGATAATTTTTAAACTGTCTAAATCGTGTACGTTACTCAAATAGAAGTGCGTTTACCGTTTTCAGTTTCACAGAGAGGTGGGATAAAAGCCGCATCTAAGAGATTCTGTTTACACGGAGTGTCGTTTGATGTTTACAAAATATTTTATAGTGTGGTCGCCTTTGATGTTGATCACTGGAAAATCTGCGTGAAAGCGTGTTTATTTTTTTTATTCGAGGCATCACGTTGTTATCCTTACATTATGAATGTTATAATCTGTCCATACAAGTGTTCCTTAGCAGAACTCCTTGACGCAAAAACACAAGAATTAATTTGCTTATTTCCGCTTTGTTTAATCGAAAATATTACGAGTAAAATAAAATCTCAATGCGTTTTGCCACTACAAGTGGCATTCTCAGGAGATGTTACGGGTTCGATAGCACGTCGTCACATATTCGATATTATTGGGTGATAATTTACTAAAAACGTGCCAAGACTTGTTGTTGAAATGAAGTTTTTTTTTTAATAATTCTATCTATATTTAATACCAGTTGTATATAACATTTCATTATAACGCTTAAAGTTTAATTGCCTTCGTGAACCTGCAGTTAATCGCTTGCTGTATAACGCAAAGGTCCCTGATTCGATTCCGTAGACATCCACACAAGTGGTGGAGTTTGGATGATGTTAAGGTTGAACTTGCGCTCAAAGTGAAACAGCCTTTATTATAGTGTTGCTGATTCTCGGTAATCATGTCGAAGAGCCAAAATATTCTGGATGAGAACACATTATTGCTATTTTTTATGTTAAATGAAACCCAGAAGTATTCAACATATATTTATGAGTATCATTAGGTAGTTTTTTACACGGATACTAAATTATTTTTTTAAAATACGACTTCTTCTATTTTAATTCTTATGCCTTCTGTGACCTTTAAAAATTCTGCTGAATTGCACACCCGTTTCGGACAACAAATTAACAAAAATTATAAAATTTCGCAGAGGTTCCATTTTCGGGTCACAGGAGTAGTGGAGCCTGCATGGTGAAAGGATTTTTGGAACCCGCTTGATTAACTACCAGCATTGCTGTGTTTCAGCAGTCATACGTGTGAGAACCAGAAATATTCTAGGCGAAGACGCTACACCGTCTATGGCCTAATTGTAACTTATCATCAGGTGTTATCCAAATCAAGTTTTAGCACATATCTTTAAAAAATATTTAATTTTTTTTTTAATATAAGTAACGTTAATATGGAATTTATAAAAAATATTCACTACACAGATACAGTGTTTCCAGATTATTACATATTATATGAACAGAATTATATGAATAAATTTATGTGTGTACATGGCTTATGTCATATCGAAGAACCATAATATGTTATCCGCCAGAATTTCGAATAAACTATCCTGGCGTATTATGCTTTCATATTATTATATATATAACGATAATAATTAACTGGAGTGATAACAAAGACGCGGAATGACGCAGTTACGAAAGGAGCTCGGGGAACGCTTGATACCCAATGCTGGGAGCCCGTGCGCTCAAAGCAACTGCACTGACGTCAATGACCTAAGTGGCAATATACTTCACTATCCATTAGAAAAGGCATTTGATAGAAGTGGATCAGATGTTGCTATATTAAAAATGGAATAAGAGAAAAGTGTTGCAACAATGAAACGTCGACGCGATGGAGGATTGTTTCATTAATATTTTTTATCTGTAAAATATAAATTATTATTATAAAGTTATGAAATCAATTAAAGAATGTTGCTAGAGTTTCATTAAACATTATAATAAATGTTCTATAATCAACATTACGCCATCATTGTAATGACACTGATATTCAAGTCTTGTAATAATACGCTTTATTCACACCAGATTAATATAAATTCGATGTTGTTATGTAAACCAGAACAGTCAACTATTGCTGACATTGTGTCATCAAAAGTTATAAAAAACACCAAAAATAATTCTAATAAATCACAGGGAATTATTTAAGAGTGACATTTATTAATTTTTTGTATACAATGAAGCAACGATGAAAGTAGGGCGTTTCATGGAAAATGATTAATCTGTCCATTACAAGTTTATTTTTTTTACTCGCTTTTACTCTTTCTTCCATTTCTGAAAAGCGAGATTTTATTTGTTTATGACCCTAAATTCATAAAAAAATCCACAAATCACTAATATAAATAAAAATAATATGGTAAAAATAATTAACGAGAGATTTCACAAAAAAATCGATAAGTGGATGGGACATTGTTTGAATTGTTTAGTATGTATGAGGTCTGTACCAGATAACCGGTTTCTAGTCGTCCCCGTTATCAGAAGCGATAAACAACGATAAGGTGCCACCGTGCACTTAGCGGCGGCTATCTCGGGCGCGTCTTAAAATAGTTGGGCAATTTGTGAGTCGGCCGGCCTGATGACGACCGTGAAGGATGCATCACTTGCCCACCTGCCAGAATTTGCGTTTAATGGCTTTGTTCTCCCGGGCGAACACTGTTCGGGACTTTCGGTTGTTACGATTTATGTACACAATAAACGTGCAAGATACGTACGTGCTGTACATATTCTAATAGGAATTTATGACGTAATAATAATTAAAAATATAACCATGGCGACGTTATCAAAAGATTTTTGCGCGTGTGTCAGAATTAAATGTTTAAATGTAATGAGACATAGATTATGAATATCTTTGAAGACTGGCCGGGGCCTCGAAAGGCCTCCTCAGGCCTAGCCTTTAACACAAATCTACAATCCTTGCAAATGTCGGGCATGAGTATCTTTCCAGCGAGTACGATATAAAAGTAATATATAAAAAGATCACGAAATTACATTTATGTAATGTAATGTTGCATAAATGCTCAAGCAACAAATATTTTTATTCTAAAATTTCTTTCATCTGAAATTCATTCTAAATACACTACATAATAAAAACCTACTGCATCCGCGGCACAGTGGCTAAGACATGAGCCTTACAATATGTAGGTTTCAGGTTCTATTCTCAGGCCATATAAATGTAGTTTGGAAGGTGGTTTTTATGAGCCGATGTAGCGAAGAGCCTCTATATAATGCTGCTGCCAAAATAGCATTTCTGTGAGAGCGAGATGTATTCTGGTCCAACACGCTTCATCATCTGCAGCCTCACTATCACTTAATATCTTATGAAACTGAGCTCATCTATTATTCGACAGCCTACAAAAAATTTAAAATGCCTTTATCAAGAAATTTACTATAAATTTTCTCCTCAATAAAAATTCTACATAACATAATAATCAGTGAACTTTGTTCTGCTGAAATATGAAGCTGTCTCTTACACTGACAACGTTAGACTATAATTTACCACGCTTAGCAAGTGCGCGATGGTGGATGATGCAAGACCTTATAAACTATATTTCCTAGCAAACTGTCAATTTCATTACGAAGTTTTCTTACAATGAGAGATCAAGCTCAGAGATTTCGAATCTTCGCATCTTCAAGTCGCATAGTGGGAAGTTAAATATTATTTGTAACTGAGCTATTACTTAACTTATTTGGAACCGGTTGTACACCGTGTGTGCAATAAAAACGATGAGAAATCATCAATCAATCTCGAATGAGATAATGAGATATTTTTTTGAGATAATTTATTTTAATAACCAAAAAAAGTTGTAACTATTTAAAAATCATCATCATAATTTTAACATTATGTTGTATTTAAAATATATCATTTCAATTAAACATCCATTCATTGGATATCCGCGCCGATAAATTAAATAGAGACCGTGCAAAAGCTATTATGAATGAAACCTTTTAAGTTTTATAGGTGAAATTCCATTTACGGGAATATAGAAGATCAAACTAAATGTTATATTTATGGGCATAGATTTTATAAAAATCAAATGAATCATGCATTTCACTAGGCAAACTAAAACTAAAATTGCAATTTGACTGTCATGTTTTTTTGGCAATAATACAATAGTGTAATAAAATAATCCACCGACGAGCTTCGTGCCGGCAAAACTCGTCAAGAATCAAAAACTTATTAAAGTCTGACAGTTTGCTGTATTCTTCGCGTATGTCAAATTTATAATTAGGTATTGCAATTAAATTTATTTCATGAATTAGTCTTACAATTCTCAATAGTTAAAATTAAATTCTATTTCAATTATTATTTCATAACAATTTGTAACCTTTTAATTAAAAAAAGGAACAGAATGGGTCGAACCTTATTGCAACCGGACAATTTTTGAAATGAAGGGATGGTATGATGTAAATATTCAAATAATAATAATATTAAATCCTGAGTCCAAATAAAATGTAATAATCGTCAAAAAGAATATTAATACCATCGTCCGAATTGAGAATTAAAATATGATAGCAATAATTTAATTATAATATGATAGCAATTATATAAGAAACAGAATATGTAGCCAACAAAGGAATGTCTTAAATTCATTGATAGTAGTATAATAATACGCGCATTAATATATTTATGATGGAGATACTACTATATTTTATTATTGATATTTGACGATTATTAAAAGAAGAATGAAGAATTCCATTGAACACTGTGAGTGTAGTGATGTGATAAAATGAATATAAAAATGTGTGTTATTTATATGCGAACATATTTAATATTTCTAATTAAATACACGGTTGGGAATCAGTGCCTGTCGGTGATATCATTTTAGATAAGATAACGCGTGTTACCTGGCAACCCCGCACATAGACACTGACACACAACGAACATTAAATGTCAATAGTACGGGCATTGTATTTATAATGTAGTTGTCATTCAATATCAAACACTGTATAAAATGAATTATTATTTTAACACAAAGAGAATAGTAGTCGAAATTTAATACTTTTAGCTACCTACGTATTATATTTTTTATGAAAAAATCGTCCTTAATATTATTTAAAATATTATCTTGTATTTTGTATTGCCAGTTCACGTATCTTAATTATTCTATAAATTCCGTTTTGCTGTTTTATTTACGTTTTCAGTGCTATTAAAGATCTTAATATTTAGGTATAACAGTGTCAAAATTCTACTTAACTAGACCAAGTTAAATAAGGGAAGGTGGTGACGAATAATTATTTAAAATGAAAAACAATAAAAAAAAAATTTTAACTTTTATTGTAGAATTGGTTACGTAATATATATAGCGGTACAAAACTGTCACACACCTGAGACAAACTGTGTCAATACTGCAGATGGTCTACTTATAGGTTTGTTGTCATGAAACGCTTTGTATTTGCGCTGTATAAAGGACGGCAGTATGGGGATGAAACTTAAGATTTCTGAAGCACAATAATCATTTGTAGTTCGAAGCTTGTAGATATTTCAAGCTTTTTTCTTTTTATAAATACCCGAACTAAATGATATTTTGTTTAAGTAATGGTAACGATGAACAGAGTTAATTTTTTGTACGGTAACAATGTTTTATAAGTGAAACCGGGAGAGAGCTAATAATTTTCGAACTCTTGAACAGATTTTACGTCCTCCAAAAAAATATCCCATTTGGTCATGGTTAAAAGACCGGTTTCGTATTCAGTTTATTTTAGGTAAAAAAAATATTATTTATTAAACAGTAAAAATAGACTGAACACCACTTTCTCATCAAATTACTGAATTCTTTGGAACTATACTCTGCAATAATACTCACCTCGTATTAGAGTTCCTCTCTTGTTTGTTGTTTGCCTCCATGAGATTTGATACGAGCAAATAAAAAGTACGTCGTCTATTCCGGCTTCCATATCCGGCGCGGCATTATGCTTTGTTGCCAGTCTTGTTCAACAAAAATCATAACTTACACTTCTTTCTCATTTATCTAGCTCATCAAATTTTGTTTGGAGTTTTACAATTTTCTGTATTATTTTATTCCAAGTTTCTTTGTAAATATTTTTGATATATTACCTTGATTATTTTAAACTTTAAGACAGTCTTTCAAGCAAAGTAAAATTATTTTTGTTAAATTATTGTATACGTTACGGGGAAACAAATAGTTGATATTGAAACTGTTTATACGTCATGTCTCACACAAACATGACGTTTGTGTTGTGACGTCTCATTTAAAAGTATCAATAAACAAATCTTATTACGACTAAATAAGCACTTTCGGTACCCTTTTTCACAGACACAAATCAGAATATTTTGAATATACCATAATCAATATAATAAATGATAAGGCAATAAAAAGGCTTAAAGTGAGTACTTTAAACCTTTTTATTGCCCCTGTAGCGCAATGGCTTGCCTTGTGACGCCGAGTTCCCGAATTCCATTCCCGGGCACAGGTGTAGTGAAGTCTGAATTATGCAAGGATTGTTCGAACCAGCTTGGTAAGCTACCACTCCCAATGTCAATCAGCCCATATAATAGAAATCCTGTGTTCCGGCGATCAAACACATGATAGCTGGCTCTATTCTGAGCGAAAACGCTTCACCAACTACGGACTCATTGTCACTTAACAGCAGGTAAAATCGAGAATAAATATTAGCCCATAACTAATAAAAAATACTCAATTACTTTCGCAGCAAAAAGTACAACATATGTGCTCGCTATTGTAAAATTTTACGTGTCACGAGGCTTAATAACGACCGGGTTACAAATAGCCGAAAGAAAAAAAAATCAAATATTGCAACCCATTTGAACACCAAAAATACAAATTTTAAATCGTTCAGCCCTGGAGCTCCTTTGTGCAGAGTTTAGAATTGAAATATATTTACGTGCAAAAACGATGTTTTTTTTTTATGTATTAACCAAGTATTTGTACACTTTAAAATATGAACCCCTTCCCCCACCCCTACCTTATTGTTTCTAAAGCAACTGTATCGCAGTGAATCAATATCATAAAGCTTACGCAAATCCTGGAATATTTAACGTTACCCCCAACTGCCTTTGAACGGTTATATTTAAGCTTAGTCCGTAAATTGACGTGGAAACGATTTGAATAAAGAATTGAATTGTTCCAGTCCTTTCATACAAAGGAGTAATTTTAAATCTATCATGCAGATTTGTTTTATAAATGTTTTAGTATCACGGGAATTATTCTAAAGAAACCTTAGGGGAAAAGTCTATGAAGCATTTCTACCCCATAAAATCCCTTCGGCGGTCATAATGATTTACGAGGTAAAAAGGTCTTCTGCCTCCGAGGTGCAGTGCATTACCGCTTGCCTTGTACATGAAGATCTCGGGTTCGATTTATAGGCTATATGAGTAGCGGAATGTAGATGGTGGTAAAGTTTTTTCAATCTGTTTGGTTAGATACCACCCTCATTGTCTACCAGCATTGTTTCCGAGAGACATAAATGTGATCAAATTGTTCTAGGCTAACAGGTTTCACCATCTACGGTCTCATTGCCACCTAGCATTACGAAATTGATGTTATTGGCGCCCCGGTCCATAGCCCTCTGTAGCACCCTCGCTGTGCTGTAACAGATACTGGATTACTTCGTGTTTGCCATCCGCTAAGGTTAATTAAAAAAAAATAATAAAAAAAGGGTTGATGATTTATCGTAATAAATTTCCATACATAAATTTCAAGTCCGCAATCAGCGCATTTTCACGCGGCAGCGTTACAATAGCCTTATATTGAATACACGTCGCCTTCAATTGTCCCTCTCGACCGTTCAATTCGCATTTGTGTTTCTTATTACCATCGCCATAGTACATATTTTTGCCAATGAAATATTACCTCACTAACGAAATGTATTTTGTATCTAATTTGTCATTCTTTTCTGACAATGAATTGTCCAATATTGTCAGGTATTTTTGTGTTTGTATCTAAAAGAACATGATTATATTTTTATTGTTATTAAAAATGTTTTTATTCTTCTATATATAACTGTTCCATCCAGGCATCTACAATTATGGTTTTATTAATTAACAATGCGCAACTCTACCAGAAAATGCTATTAAAGATTAATTCCACTTGATGTACGAAATTCTGTTTATTACAGTAACTAATTAATAAATAAATAAACCAATTATAATGGTTACATTTTAATAGAGCGGTCCCGGAAGTTGAAGCACGCAGGTTCTGGTTCCGCAGACATCGGAGCTTGATGAAGCTATACATACCGGAAAGATTAACAAAAAACCATCGGGTCAATATTTTGGTTAAACATAGATATGCCACAAATAACTTATGACTCAGTTAAAGATATACTTACTAAGGTAGCGTGTGTAAACGTTCTGACTAAAGACGTTTAGATATAACGTGAGGTTTGACCAAGAATTAAGAAAAAATAATTTATTAAAAATTTTACATTTGCAAATACACCAATGCCTTGATTCATGAACTAAATAAACAGACGAGTATATCTGGGATCAGCGCCCTTTCTCTGTTTTGTATAACAATAAAGTTCGAATTTTCATATTTTATAAGAAATATGTGTTTATACTTGGGAATATTTGTTAGCATGCTTATGCGTGCATGCAAGGATTATACAATGTAGCTTTTCTCCCCTGGGAAAAAAGTACAATATCACCAGATTAATATAAGGACTGGACTGTGGTGAATGTAGCAAAGACAGTTATCGATATATCTTATATAGCTTAAAGTGAGAATTCAGTACCAGCAGCACTTCGATATCGTAGGTCATTTGGTTTGAAGACAATTATCGATACATGAATTCTGTTTAAAAAAAATAACGTTGATTAAATTGGAATCAATGGTGAAATGTCCTGAATATCATAATAATTAATATATTTCTTTTTTATAAATTTATTCGGTTTGAAAGCCTGTGTAGTGAAGTAATTACTTTGCTAATGAAAGATAAATACCGGGATTGTGTTATACATAGCTTGTTACGCGGTTGTCGCCTAGAGGAATGTTCAAAAAATTTAATAAATTTTTTAAGATAAATTAAGTAACATATTTAACTATTGTATAAGATTTGTATACATGTTAATAGTTAGTAGTCAATATTATTACTTAATGGATAGTATTTGTTATATATTTATTACCATAAAATTATGTTACAAAGGGCGGACATAATGCATAAATGGCATTCTTTACCAATTAAATTAGGGTGAGGTGAGAATCGGAAGGTTGAATAAATGAATATAAAACTAAATATGTTTTAAAATCTAGAACAATGCGAATGCGATTACGTTATAATATAAATTTCAGAAATTATCGTCATACATAAAAACACAAGGGACACGTTTGACGATTCTGTTTCTGCTCTTTTTATAGAGGTTTTCTTACAGCCCGTTCAAAAATAAACATTATTCACTTTTTATTATAATAAATGAAAATATATTTTCAAAATAAACCAAAGTCGTATACGGGTAATACTGATATAGTCAATAAGTATTTAATTTGTTTTCAAAATTGTAACATGAATAAGTTAAAAACTGCAAAGTCGTATTGGATGTTAATTTCCAGAAGACTGCTTTTATTGGTACGTGGGTAGGTTTTATTTTCTTCGGTACTAAAGTTTTTATACGCTTTCATTGCTAGCAACAGCTGTTCCAAAATTATTTTGAACGTTTATAATTAAATGGGTCACGATGAAAAATGTTGGTTTTTCTTAGTAACATGTTACGTAGTCAGGTTTATTTCTTAATTAATTTTGTACGTTGTCATGTAGTTAAGTTTCTTTTACTATTTTTATAATTCATGTGAACTACAATATATTCTAACCTTCATAGAAATAACTCCAGATTGTAGCATATATTAACATTACATATAGGAAGCTTTGGTATAGATACCCATTGTAATTTCGTACATTTTTGAATTTTTATATTACAAACTCTATGAAAAATTACGAAACTTGCTAGAAACAATACAAAAAAGAACATATAATACTTTATAATTTTTTTTAACGAACGCTGTTCCATCAAAACAGGACGGGTTCCGTAAACCTAGTGTTAAAACTTGGTAGCATCTTACAAGAGTTATAAGCCTAGACGACTTACAACCGAGACACTATCTCGCTCGCGCCGTTCTCGGACTTTCTTTTAAATTGGTTAAAAATGTAATACGTTGTAATATTTTTTCTATTTTGACGTTCGAGATTCTCATTACAAATTTAACTTTTTTATTATATTACCTTACTTTTATGAGGGATAAATCAATTACAACATTGCAATCGATAATCAATAATATCGATAATCAATCAATAAATAGTATCCGACATATGATGAAAAGTCGCCGAAACAAATGTTTATATTACGTTTATAATATTTCATGTTTATTAGTTTCCTTTCGTTAACGCCACGCATATGATTTAAAACTGAACGGACACTTGAGCGAGTGCGGAAAAAATAAATATAAGTCGGTCATCAAGCAGCGAATCATTTTCCGTTGATTAGTCAAAGGCATCGTGATGAAAAAATAATAGCAAATTATTATTTTTTATTTATTTATGTTATAAATACATATTATATCATTAATTTCATTTATTTGTAGCCTTTCTTCAGATATAAATAAAAACATAATTTAAAAACAAAATCTTTTGACATGAAGTCGATGTCTGTTATCTTTAAACAAAGGCCTCCTTTAAATATTATTGTTATATACTACTTACCTTTCTCAATGCTTCTTTTAAATGTGTATGATTGACCGCTGCCAAATAATAGTAATTTCGCTAATTGCGACTAAGTGGCGTAAATTTGACTGCGTTTGTGGCGCAGTGGCTTACCACTTGCTTTCCAACACAGATGTCCCAGGTTCGAATCGAGCCATATTAGTTAGAACCAGTAGCGACAACAGTATTGCTGTGTTCCGGCAATCTTACATGTGAAAGCCAGAATTAGTAGTACTTAAGGTCATGTGAATTAGAGGCTAAGTAAGGCCACTGCTGATAAAAAATTTGCATTTCTATAAATCAGTGGTAAATAAGCAGATTGACCATTATCGAACCCGTATTTGTAGCTTTACTATATATCTTAATATAAGTAGTTTTCAATATTAGTTCAAGAGTTTGCTATTTTAAAAGCTAATTGGGAAAAGTTTTTTAATTAAGCATATTATGAGTCGTCAATTTAGCCGCAAAAAGTAAAGTACTATATCGCTTAAACAAATTTAATAACTGAAAAATATCGGTTTAGAACTTTGTGCGGTTTAGATCTAATTACGATTTTCTTATTGTGACATTGTCATACGTTATATATATTTGTTAAACAAAACATCTCTTTAATTATCTTAATTACTTTTTATTTGGAACGTCACATTAGTAACGTCCCAAAAAAAGATTAATATGTTAAAAAAAAAACAAAGCGTTCCTTTACTTCGTTTACATAAAATTAGCGCTCGCTAGGCTAAGCTAGCTTCATCACACAATATAAAGCCACTCTCGGCGACATCAGAATGTACTTGATATGCTCACTCTGGCCTTTTAACATTTCTTAAAGAGCTCGTAAATGTTTGATGCTATCATCATTTGTTTCACTGTCACGTGTCAAGGAATGGCGGTTGGTGTATGTTGTAAACCGAAAGAGTTTTAAAAGTAAACAGTAGAATACTAAAATGATAACGTATAATAATAATTAAGTGATAATTATCTGCACTTTTAAAAGTCCAAAGAAATTTTCTTTTCCAATAATATTTCAGTAATTTCGTATTCATTTTATTTTATATTTGCTTTTAATATATTAATAAATTCGTATTGAATACTAATTTATTAATATATTAAAAGCCGAAATAATAGTCTTTAATACGATCGGAATTCATCTCTTTATCTCCGTGGCGCAACGGTTTAACCGCTTGCCTTGTAACGCCTTGCCTTGTCCCAGGTTCAGTTCCTGAGCGATAGTAGTGAAGTCTGGGTGGTGATAGAGTATTTCGATTCCACTCATACATGTGAGATCTAGAAGTATTCTGGTCGGACACGATTCACCATCTACGCATTGACCCCATTGACACTTAACAACAGGTGAAATCGAGGTTAAGTGTTAGTATGGAGTAGCACTTGTCCTCCGTCGAATCGATAAAAAAGATTATTTTAAAATAATCAGAAAGCTATATTAATAATATTTTATAATACTATGTTAACTTGTGAGGAGGGAGGATTTCATGAATTGATATGTAATATTCTTAAATAACTATTAAAACTTTTCATGTTGTTTTGGAACTATAGTTTTTTTTTCGTCATCACCATTAGTATGTGGTAATCTACCATTAGATTTTCTCCTAAATTTATTTATTAGCTGCTCTTAAAATTGTTCATAAAGTGAAATCTAAAATTTTAAGGCACAGGAAAAAATACTTTAAATACACCAAAAGCGTTGACGTATACCTTTACATTTCTATATAATCTATAAATAAAACTATTACATGTATATAAAAATTAACTACTTATAGTAACTGTATTTATTTTACGGCATTAATTAACATAATTATGTCGATCAGCAAACTCAATAAACTTCTGGCTTACAGCCAACATATTTTATTTTCAACAAGCTCATATAATTTACGTTAATTTTTCCAAAGACAAAATGAATCAAAGGAAAAGTTTTTGAATTATTTCACAAAGTCGCTTCCCGCTTATAAATGAACGCCGCCGCTCGAGTTCGTTGCTACGACCCGTTAACTATTGTATAACGTTTTCTTATGCAGACTTGATGTCTTGTTTAAGATCGTATCGTGCACCTATTGTGCTTTCATTTTGCAAGCAAAACGCGACCGCATTAAAGTCACCGTGTTACCAACGTAACACTAACGTACAGGAATAACTAATACGGTTTAATATTTTTTACACTTGACGTCTTTACTTGGAGAGTTTGAAGACCAGCGGATTTATGGAAAAGTGTCATGTTCATTATACTGATTAAATAACAATAATAGAAGTTTACACTTAGTGATTTCGATTTCTATTCCCAATATGCAGTGTATACTCCTACTATTTTTAGACATCCTCTCTTTTGTTTTGTTTAGAAAATGCCTCCAAACACTTGTCCTAAAGAGAGCAAAAACTTCCCTAATTCAAAAATTTCCTAAACTCTCATGAAAAATTGCATTGGCTTATGCAAATTCCATTTTAGTCGAGTTTTATTTGTGGCTGAAACCTCCTTTATATCTTTATTTATGTGTACCTTTTACTATCTAAACAAATCTACGAAATAGTTATAATTGATTTCATAACGCTCACTGCCTGTTGTAAAGCGATTCCGACGTAAAGTTTCGATCGGGTTACCATTCTAATAACGACAGTATATGTGTAGTAATGTGGTAGTACGATGGTAGTGTGAAATCATAATAACATTGTTGTGTTCCAGCGGTTATACTATGAGAATTAGTGTATTTTAGACGTCAGCAATGCTTCACTATCATCATCCTCATTGTCATTTAATATCTTGTAAAAATGAGGTCAAGTTTTAGTGTATTCCCAATAATAAAAAGAAATGATTTTATAATTCTGCCAACTTAGGTGAATATATTGCATTTTGTATAAGATTCATAATGAAGAACATTATTTATCTATATATTGCTTTGTATAAATTTTATAAAGCTAATGATAAGGAATTAAGGAAAATAGACATATGGTGTTACTTCAACCTGCGTACGTAATGCGTCCACCGCAAGGTTTCGGAATCCCACGTTCGCGACTCAAGACTTAAACGATTCACTTTCAAATTTATTCCAAGACTGCCGCCATTGCGTCGAGTGACGTACACGCTCTGAATATATATTAAGGAGTTTTCAGGTGAAGGCACCGCAAAGTCTGGCCTCCGTACACATATCACTACATACTGTTCAACAAAATAAAGGTGAACACGTTCGCATGGTAGGTAATTAATTTTAGGTTAAGGTTCCACTTTATCTAATTTTTTTCTAATATGCCTTACACGTTCTTTTCTCTATATTTTTAGCTCCAATATTATTCAAAAGGAAAGGCCTCTAACTGTATGATTAGTGACTATGCAATAACATTCGGATTCCTCACATATGTTTGTTTATTACTCAGTTATTTTAAGCGTGCGGGAAACGAATTTAATCGGCGACCTAATATATTAATCATAGCTAGATAACAATTTCCCCATTCTGTCAAATTTTACGTTGTTATTAATTTAAATTAAGTATTATTGTAACATTTTTTTAATTAATTTTACTATTGAAATAATTTTATTATTTATTTGTAAGCGAACAAATCAATTGTACATTAAATAAAGTAAGTTTTATAACTCTATAAGTATTGTCTAAATAATTCTAGCATTTATGTGAATAACAAACTTAAATTATCATAGCTTCACGCTTAATATTCTCAGAACAAAAACAATTCGTTGTTTGTGATCATAATGAAGCAAATCAGTCTCACTGAAATACTTTGTAACGTGACGAATGGCTACAGAGTACGTATTTCAGTGGCGATAGGTGACAATAACGCTTGATGAATTGGTTTTAAAAATTGCGCGTCGCCAACTATAGTGCTTTTCACAAGATGACAATAGATACTCTACGAGAACGAGTCTAGAGTCGATATTTCAGTGAAACGATAATTATCTTAGAAATATGTTTATTATAGACAGTTTACTCTTGTTATTGAGATACATGCAAAATATATTTTATTTTGACGCCTACTTGCTTGAAATAGATGTTTACTCGAAGATTTTATAATATAAAACACAGGAAGCGCGTTGAAAATACAAACATGTATTGCCATTGGTTGTGTTGTGGGTTTCGAAGTCATAAAGAACAAATGTTTGTACATTGTACAAGTGTCTGTTTTAGGTATGAATGAAGTTATATCCATGTGTAAAATATGGATGGTTTATTATTTGAAACCGCTAAACTAAGATCGGAATCCATTGTACAAATCAATATAAATATAGGCAAGTAGAAGGATGGTTGGACGTGGTTTTGAGCCATTGTGGTAGAATTGGCCACGTTTATGTTCCAAATAAAGGTCTCGCAACTTATTCAAATACTAAGTACGAACGCCAAGGAAGTTTCGTTCGTTAAAAATCAACGACAAAACCTTGACACACCCCAAAAAGGAAGGGTATCTTTCTGAAGATTTCCTCCAATACCAAAAACACAATATGTATGTTAATAGAGCAACACGTGCGAAAATCTCGTCCCGAGTGCGATCGTCGTCTTTTATCAATAGTGAAATAATAATATAATCTATTTGAACATCGGAACAAATGTCTCATGTCGAGGGTAAATTGGTCACATTACATTGGACACTAAATCAAACGGCTCATATTTACCAATATCATCGATCGAGCCCGTGAGACGTCGGAGTTGCGTCTCAATATGTCGACATCGATTTGCACATCCATACGGAATGGAAATCCTGTTGCTGTTGCGTAATTTTATCGTACTACTGACGAATGGGGGCTCAATTTATATCGCTCTATGGACGATATAAGGAAAACGAAAATTTGGACAATAAGCCCGGATGTTTTGTTTTAACACGTAATTACAATTAAACAAATTGCCTTATTTAATTTTTTCAGTATAATTAAACGATAAGACGAGCAAAAATTTTTCTAACGTTAAATAATATTTATTTTATAGTATCCAATTTAAGATTTACCCAAGGAAAAAAGGTTACATAAAAGGTATTACGATAAGTTACACGACGATGAGGTTTGGTCGTTATATTTTAATAATTTATATAATTGAGATAAAAAAATAAACAAATGTAAATTATTACGTCCCGGTTAATAGGTAATAAGTAGAGGTCAGGGTCACAGCAAGACTAACATCATTTTCTGACTACCTCCGCAATGGTTTGCTACTTGTAACACTGACGTATTATTCCGATTCTTGGGCCCCATAAGAAGTGGGGTCGGGATGGTGATAGAGGCCTTTTGCACTCGCCTGTTTAAATACCACCTTAAATGTCCTATTTACCACCATAACAGTAATACTGTGCTCCGGCGATCATGTATATGAAAGCCCGAGTATACTGTGCGAATACGCTTTACCATCTGCCGCCTGATTGTCACTTATTATCATGTGCAACGGAGGTCAAGTGCTGGCCCATTGTTGATAACCAAAAAATGTTACTAAAATGTTTTGCCTTTAATACAGAATACTGCTAAGATCTGTTTCGGTATAATATTAAATATGAAGAGAGTCTATACAGGTGTATAACGCATTACGTTTTTTTATATCGGTCAAGGCGTCGATGACTATAAAAATAATTCGAGTATTTTAATGTTTGACACCCAGCCAAATATCTTTAAGGTATTTTCGAACCTCTTTTAAATTTTACAATACTTCACTTTAGGTGATTTGTCGATGTCGTGAAAAAAAAATTAAAATACAATAGTAGCATACTACATGCGGCTTTAATTCATGAACCTTTAATTTGTATTGTTTTCAATTCTTTGATAAAACTTTACTGATATGTTTATTGAGATTATCGTATTGAAAATGGAAGTATTGTATTCAATTTTGCAGGGTCGATCTTATTGTATTTTTAAAACATAAAACCTTCCTTAGAATGCTATTTATATTTGTTATCGGCCATGAGCTAATACTTGACCTCCATTGCAGCCGACGCTAAGTGACAATATAGCCGTAAATGGTAAAGCGTGTTCCCCCAGAATACTTCTGGCTGTCACAAATGTGCCAGAACATAACAATGCTGATTCACATAAAATGTGGTAGGTAGCAGGGCGAGTGCGAAATAATCCTACCACTATTCGAACTATACTTATAATATACTATATACTACTTATAATATACTATATATCTAATATACTTCATAATATACCACTGGAACTGGAGCTGTGCCGATAACTATCAGATGACTAAAACAATTTTTATATTACTGCTAAGAGCGCTGAGATTGTCCTCTCTTTTATATCGGCAATGGACTAACAGTTGACCTGATTTTCGTACAATTTTTAGGGACAATGACTAAAATCCATGGAGAGGTTCACTTCAATTCATCTAAAGTTAAAAAGTGTAAATCTAATCTAATGTAATCTACAACAATATTTAAAAGAAACCCCAGAATTTATTGCCTTGTTCTTCTCAGGAGAGTGTATCAGAAACTGGCGTTAAAATCAATTTGACCATTATCGCTTGTGATGGCCTAAATGGCTAAAGTATATTTTGAATTTGAGGTCGTAGATAGTATCCGCATAAAACACTCAGTTCTTCACATGTGTGACAGCCAGAATGCAGTAAAAGAGATAGAGGAGGCAGTAAATAGAATCGTAAACGCGCTGTAACCACGCAGAACGCTTCATGTGAACTTAGACTTAACCTGGCCACCTATCTACACGACATTAGTTGACAGAGTGACGTCACTACAATCTACCAACGGACATGTCTGTCGCTACACAATTAACAACTAAAAGTAACCGCAACCAAACTAATATTGTTTATATTAACAGTACCATATTACTTATGTAAGTGTAAACAATATTCTTTACGTATTAACATATGTATGATGAATTCGTACCGTTAACGTAGCATAAATATTATATAATTAGTGCATAAAGAAACCTGTTTATTTTTGGAAGTGAAATTCCTTCTTTTTACACATAAAAATGTTTCCAATGATTTCGTAAATGCATGTTAAGATATTAAAGTGGAATGTTTTATCATAGAACTTAATTTAATGTTTATATTCGTTATATCGTGACTTTGAACGAGAGGCGTCGATTGAATTATTTGGATCAGCTTTTTTTACTCTGTATCATATTTAAAAGAAGAGCCAAAAGATCTAAAAAATGGATAATAATGAAGTGTAGAGTATAATAATGTAGAAATAATGAGTGGTGTAAGAAAAAAGAATGAGAAATAGAAGACTAGTTGAGAGAAATGCGTCAAAGCGTTAAGAGTATCTACTCACATAAATAGATATATATACACTCACATATATGTATACACACTAGTAAGAATTAAGATGACAAATGTTGTGGAATATATTGTCGAATAAATACATAGTATGATCATGTGGATTTTTTTAAAATTGTTAATAAACATTTATATTTTTAATATACCTTTTTCATACATAGCTTCATATCTATTCACGGTAATGGTATACTTTACTATCGGGCATTTAAGTCGAGTAACGTATATTTAAAGAAGAGGAAGAATCTATGAAATTGGTTTAAAACATTCAAAATTCCACTAATAAACCAGCCAGTATGCGATCTTAGTGCCTCTGCTGGTATACCTCATACAGAATGCCTGGACTCGAACGTACGGTTGTAGATAATGCAAAAACAATTTTAGCATTTAAAGATTAAAGGTTAAAAATTTTATTGTACGAAGAAGCATTTCGTGTGTAAACTGTTGAAAAAAAATATAACAAATGATATCGCGGAGATTATGTATGGGAGAGTTTATCATGTAAGGTTGTGTCCAACGGAATCAAAGGATTTGCACTAAATTGGTTTCACCGATAGCTTATGTAAAACGTTTTTCATCAATATCGACCATGTTTGCGTGAAATCCTATGGGATAAATATTAATCTTCATATAATTTGTAGTAAGCTTTTGACAAATTAAATGCAAATCTTGTCTCGAAACATTGGCAGTATACTCGTACGTCGTAATATTAAAAGAATAGTCCATTGTCATTTCTTGCGATCATATTAAATTTTAACGAAGTGTAATTTGCATTTGCCTACTTTCAATAATCGATCTTTGTGTTCAGTGACTTCATAGAAGTGACGATAATAGGTTTCGAAAACCAGTGAACGGTAAATACGTTCGTTTCAATTTGACGCGCTGGTCTAAATTAGTAGACTTGAGAATTGAAACCAAAGAAAGATAAAAAATTGATAGTAGCTTTCAAATTTCGTAAAAATTCGTCTAACAGTTTTTCTGAACGATTGTTTCGATCGATATAGATTATAATGGAAATCATAGAAGGAATTTAAAAAAAATATGATTTATGCATAAAAATCTATATATTTTTATGTCTCCTCTCAAATTATTTTATATAACTAGTTATTTGAAGTTCAAAAAGTTTCATTGCAGATGGAACACTTTGCAAACAGACTCATTTATAAACTAATTAGAAAAGTTTAATAAATTTTCACACTTGAATCTTTAAATACATATTACAAGTTAACTAACGTTTTTAAAGTTCTATGTTTAAATTTCTCATCTCTTGATTTTTTGCTTTAATAGTCACGAGTTAAAAACTTCAAACGTGTAATATTTTGACGATCATTAGAAATTACTTAAGTTATAACCGTGTATAAAAGTGAATTGAAAAATATTTAATATACAGTGTGTCTAATCTAACCTAACCCAATTAAGATAAAATAAGCTTGGTTATACCAATTATTATTTGCTTATAAAGTGACATATTTTGATTTTCTTATAAAATCCGTCTGCTGAACTGGAAACGAAGTCGAATCTAATTGAAAGCTCAGTGGCAATTGAATCATTGCTAATGTTATTTGATCACGATTTCTTTACTTTATAACGTTGCTTTTTACTTAGGGTTTGTACAAAAATAATGCAATAGTAAGATTTATAAAATGCACAACTATCGAGTATTAATGGAGCTATCGTGGTTTTTTTCAAGTAGTTATATTACAATGTTTTAAGCAAAAATTTTTCCAATTTGCTAACACTTGCCAGACGGGTTTGAAAATTGTTACCAACATCCAAAGTCCATTACTCCTGTGATTCGGGAATCGAGCCCAGGAGCTGCGCGTTATAAGGCAAGCGGGTAAACCATTGTTCCCCGGATGCAGTAGAAAAATAAAAACTATTTAGTGTTTCTTAACCTTTTTTCCATTATGATTCATTAAAACCATAACTACGAGTATACTGGGCGATGCACCATCTACGGTCTTATTATCACTTAACATCATGTGCCAGTTTAGGTCGTGTTAGCTTATTACCGATAAAAAATTATACGATGTACTGTTAGACTTACATAATATGTCGTGTCTGTGCACTATTTTTCCTCTGTTTTCATTTTTTTTCGTATTTCCTCTTTATCATAAACTTTTCTTTATTTCTGTTGACTTTTAATAGGCCTTCAATGTTCATTCGTGTACATTTATATGTGTTAGTTGTAAGTCATTCGAAAATTGTAAAAATAGAAAAAATAAAATGAAACATCTTTATTAAATAACAGAAACAGAGTGCCTTTGTAAAGATAGCAAGAAAGAGTCGCTGTGATTCCAGACACGTTTGAGCATTGGCGCGTTATGCGCTTCAAAGTTTTACACTTCAGCAGCCGCTGCACTCTCCCGTCTCTATCTAAGATCAAACGTCATTTTATATATTAACACCTCAACGATCATGCCTGTACAGCGGACCTCACGATATCCTTCCGACCGAGTCAAAATAAGCTATGCTGTACTTGTCTTTAGCCAGTAACATTAAAAAGTAAATAATTATTTCATTTCAATTTATTTTAGCCATGTCCTTAACTTTCTGCTGTCAATGAGATTTTGCTGTATAGTTTTATATTATAAGAGCAATCATATAATAAAACGTTTATACTTGTAACTCTATATTTTTATACCACCGTATAGATCTATAGTTGTCCTATCAATAAAAGAAAACTTTTTAGACTTCGTAACGAAAGCACAATAGACGTTAACCAAGTAGATTTTACGTGGGAGCCTATTTACAGTGTTGTGTAACTTTTATGGACTATTATACTAAAATTTGACGCGATTCCGTACAAGCAATAGCTCCGTTACTAGACGGAGTTTTCGACGTGGGACGTCTACAATGTTCTTACTTTGTAACTGACTCTCGTTAATTAAAATCGAGTTGTATCGAAATTTACTTTGTATCAGTTATTCATACAACTCTCAACTAAGTTTCTGGTTGATAGAATTATTGTTTGTATATATATCTCTAAAAACGCAGGCTTTATCTGTATAGAAAAGGATTTCAACATGGATTGGAAGTTTGACAAAAATTAATTTGAGGTACATATAGCAGTCTTAAACGTTATTTATTATTATTTCTTCCCTTAGTACTTTTATGCTAAGTACACACGCCCGCTCTTCCTTTTCGTAACTAAATTTTAATTCTTTAATTCTAATTATGTAAAATAAAGATAAATAATTCACTACAATAAAAATTAAATGTGTAACTTACCATTATGTCTTAAAGGTGGCCTTTATTTGTTTAAATGATAATAATATCAAAACTGTGGAAAAATGTTTCTTATTCAAGTACAGTAATATTTTACCAATGAATCGTCAAATATATAAGTATAATTTCTAATTACCGAAATTAATCTGAGCGAACACAATTCAATATTTACAATCTCATTATCACTTAATATCATGTAAAAACGAGGTAAAGTAAACGTAAGGTCATAACATAAAAAAAAATACAAGAATTTGTTTCGCCATATTTGTCAATGGATATCTTCAAAAACTTGTTTAAAAAGTCTTTCGATGTAACTATAGGTGAATATATTTGATACAGAATTTTTTTCGACGAAGCAGTAAAATTGACGGATTAACGACCGACGTTTGTCATGCGAACACCAAGCAATGTGTACACGGGCCTCAGACCGCGCCTCTACTCTGCAAATACACGCCTAAGTGTATTCACCATGTCATAAATTTAATGAAACGATCCCGGTGGGATATTTGACATGGAACAACTTGGTCCGTATCATAGTAATATCAAAATTAAGCTATAAGCGAGTGGCAACCGGATCGAAATAGGGCCACCTTTAGCACGGTCAGAACCACGCGGGGCGTGTACGGCCCACGTTGAAGTTTTGACCTTAAGAATGTATGCCATTCTTGAATAATTACTTCAAAGTTAAAATAATTACGTAAGACTTTAAGCATAATCAAAAGTAAGTTAAATTGATAATTACTAAATTAAGGATAAAAATTTGTGTCCATATACAGCTCACAAGTCCTCAAGAGGAAAATTTTCAAAAAACTCTAGCACGAAACGTGTTAAGCCTCTCGCGCAAGGAGATCAATTATAACGCATATTGATACAAAGACTGTCTCTAAGCAAGACCAACATTTGTTCCAGGAGAAGCGTTTCCTTTATTATTTAAAAGAGTACCCCTGAGTTTCTTCCTTGGTTCATCGCAGGAGAGTACTTCTTAGAAACGGTATTAGAATCGTGTTAACCAATTAAAAGCGCATGTAAAGGACTAATTGAATAAAGTATATTTCGAATTTTAATGTGTATTTATATTACTTTGGTTAAATTCACTTAGAACTTATTATCGGTGGGGAAGTGATGGTTAAATTATTAAATAAATATTATAAAACTCTTAAGCCTGGTGTTTTTGGAAACTGTAGTTACCCGCGCAAACTGTGAGATAATTAAAAACAAATATTTTGTGTAGCAATGGTCTGCTTATTAATGTGCTATATATCACACAGTGCCAATGTATTTTAAATGGCACTGGGTTAACACAAGTACAATTTGTCATGATATTAATTATTTCAATTAGGCCGTAGATGGTGAAGCGTGCTCGCCCAATATCCTTCGCTCTCACACGTATGACTGCCGGAACACAGCAATGCTGTTAGAATGCCAGATCGTAACTGAAGGTTATAGTTGGCCTGGCAGATTCAACTAAACCTACCACCATCCAAACACTACTCATGTAGCCTAGCAATCGTACTAGGGATCTCCGTATTACAAGACAAGTAAACCACTGCACTACGGAGGCATTTAAGTTGTAATATTGTTTTTTTTAATGATACGGTTACGCCCCATTTACTTAGTTAATACAATATTTGCATGCGATAGTGTTAGAAAGAGTTCGTCCATGTTCGAATTAAAACATTACAAAATTAGAAGTGACAGGTGTCGGACAACAATACGGTGAATATATATTTACCTAGGAAAAGTTATAATAGCTACAAAGCACTTTCAAAATGATAGAAATTACTAGTGTAGATACACAAGATAAACTATTGTACGTGATTTTTTTTCAATTGAAATGAATCTTTAATACGTAATATATCGATGAAAGTACTAATAATGATCAAACTATAAATGTGCCTCGTAAGAAATTATGTGGGACATAAAAAAATTGCGTATTTATAATCAGGTTGTTATCGAACTCATTTTTGTATATAGAGATATGTTTATGAAAACGAACAGGCCGAAATACGGTTACAAAGTGATTTCCACGTCACTTTATGACGACCCGCATACGTTCCACATTTAGTGGGAAAATTGTTTTGTATACAATGTTGTTTTCCACGAACGGTTCATAAATTTGTTCGATTTTAAACTCATACCTTATAAATATAAAGTCGACATTAGTTTGAAAATGGCCGTCACAACATTTCCCCACAATCTCTGAAAAATTATGTACGTAAATATTATCACTTGTTGGGCTTCATTCTTATTATAACTTAAAAGAAAATTATTGAAGTATTTCATATTCACAAAATGATTGCTGCTTATTGATTTATAGGTAACATTAGCGAAAAGTATCAAAATTATATTCGTGAAAATTAAAAATTAACCTTTAATTTTTTATTATTTAGAAATTACAAGACACTATTAACAGTATGAACATGGACATAAATATACTGTCTAAATGAAGAGGTTTTCAGAATTTTATATTTAGGGTTTACAAGCTAGAAGTACGTCGAAAATATTTCGAAACTGAAAGGTTTATTCCTGTGTTACTGAGAATTCATATATTATTATTATGAGAGATATACAATATTTTCTTGATATGGTTTAATAATTTCTTCATAGTAATATAGACTTAGTATATTCAATAGTAATTATTTTAATTAATGAATAGAAATACAAACATGTGATATTGTAGTTGCCAATCAATTAGGATTAAATCTAACGCAAGAAAGTTACACTTGTGGAATATTCACATTTGATTCTTTATAGATTAAAATCTAATATAGAAAATCTAATATATATATAATATAATAAATC
>DWQX01001130.1:0-31030 GCA_018245475.1 Pharmacophagus antenor
CTCCAGATACCAAGGCGGGGTGCCGGCGAGTACGCAGGCGACGTCCCGACCCACAGTGTTGTAGCAGCGGGCCACGCATTGCGCGATGGCCCGCTGCGGCCGGTGAAGATGGGTGGCAAAACATAATCGCCTACTTTAACTAACGATTATAAGGAGATCCGTTTTTTTTGTATTGCTCCTGTTTTATGTTTGTCAAAGCATAACTGTATACAATAGTTTGCAAATTTGAAGTTCTTTTTTATATCAATTTTTTGGTTAATAATACTTCAGTTTTATTTATATGAGTACAAGTAAATACAATTCTATAGATACTATCGTATTTTATAGCCAACGTCTTTTCCGCCTTTAAAGCTTCGTAAATTCCAAGAAAGATTAACTTTTAAAAAACGCTGAAGCTTAACTAAAAATGTCAATCGACTTAGAGCTTTAAAATCGATAAGCAATTATAATAAATAAATCGCATACAGCAAGTAGAGAATATTAATTGAAAGTTTCCTACTAGGCAAAAACGTCAGAAAGTTTAAATCGTCTTGCTTTCTTCCTGTTTTTGTTCTTCTTAAGAAGCTTATTGAACGAAAGTAAACTTTTCTTGGGTGTTAGGTCACGATTTCAGCTAAGCTATATAACACCAGTTGACAAGCTCAGGAGAACCGCCCCGTGCCTTGAACTTCTTGTTAGGGCTGTGAAACTTCACATATCGCAACGCCACTGATTCTCATTATCAATATCACTTAATTTCGCCAATGTCTAAAATTCTAATACAATTTTCTTTCGTTTTTAACGGGGAAAAAAAGCAGGAAGATATCAGTGGTTGATATATGAAAAGTTAATTGAATGGCATTGCATTTGTCATTGATTATATTATTCTGACCGAAATTATATTGCAACAATATGTTACGCCCACGGTCACAGATAAAATTATGATTAACCTTTTGCAAATCTCTCTTTTTGAGATTGATTATATTTATACATTCACTAACTTTGTCCCCGGGTTCGCCCGCATGGCATTTTGAATATATACGGCCTTTATAAACACGTACTAATCCTTTATATTCCAAAACATATTACTATATTATTTACCCGTAAAATAGAAATTATTTATTACTCATAAAAAATTTAATCACCTAACACTCCGTTAAGTATTATTTTCGCAATAAAAGGTACCTGTAAGTTTTTTCTTCGTTTGTAATATAATATTTAAACTGAGACGCAAACGTTGCATTGTTAAATCATGTTTATTTTACCTATATTATTTCAGAAATGAATAGAATTGAATACCAACTATCGTCTTGAAAATTTCTTCAATTATATAATTTTAAAGCTCTGGACGTACTCTAGTAGCAAGTGTTTTTATCGATTATGCAGTAACACTTAACCATGATTTCACCTTTTTTTTTATCGGGTATGGGCTAACACGACCTCAATTTAACCTGATTTTAACTTACAATGTCACCATAGATGGCGAAGCGTGTTCTCCCATAATACATCTATCTCTCACTTGTACGTTTGCCGGAACACAACAATGCTGTTATGACTGTAGATTGATATTGATGATAGTAGCTAGTCAGGCGGGTTCGAAAAACTGTACTGCCATCTACACTCGTCTACACCAGCGGCCCCGGAGTCAAACCCGGGACCTCCGCGTTACAAGGCAAGCGCTAAACTACTTTACCATGGAGGCAATGAAAAAGTTAGTAATGAAATATCAACTGCATTAATTTACCGACACATTTTTATGATTTTCTTTTTCGAGAATGTAGTAATTTTGTGCATTATTATATTCTTATTTCTCTTCTTTTGCAGTAAAATATGTATACACATCAATGTTGTCAGAAGCGGTATAAAAAAACAAAAAAGTCAAACGCATATTAGTATACTTTTCATCTAAGGATGTCCGTCAAAATGATAGGTCCGGTAAATTAAGTGTTAAAAATGTAACGTTTCATATTTTATAGTAAATATTCTTTATATAATCTGTATATATGTATAAAGATATATGTTTTATACATATTTATCTGTCATTTATTCATAACAGATTCCCACCGTCTGTATATCATCTGCTGGTGTTTAATGCATGAAATCGATTGCATTTGATAAAATGTCACATTTATCTAAAAATATCAGCTGTAATTAGTTTCTCGTCAATACCTGTATTTTTTTATTAACGCATACATTTACGTAACATTGACGTATTACTTGAATGTTATATCATTTTTATAATAGTTAGCGATTTTAAAAATATGCATGAACGTCAATTAATCTACGGTACCAATGCTAATTAGAATAGTTAATAATGTCAATCTTTGGCTTAAACTCGTTTGTTGCGACAATATTCAAATTCATTAAAAATCTAGTAAAAACAATAAAATATAACACACGCAGCGCGTGGAAACTTCTACCGTGATGGAAGCAAAATAAAAATACGTTGGCGAAAAATTTTCCGTTTGGAAATGTTGTCACGCCTTCTTAATATTATAATTAAGAAATATAGGATACGATCTCGTCCAATTAAATAAATAATTAAAAATAATTTATCATAAAATGAGTGATCAAAATTTACACAGTAAAAATTCCGACAAAAATTATTGATTCATAAATTTTGTGCATTCTCATCGTACTGACTACATATGTAGTAATAACTAGTGACTTTACTCAATTTTAAATAAGACAAACGCACAAAAACGTAAGGGTTTGTAAATATTTTGAGTAGACGTCTTAACGACGTCCACGGGGATACTTGTTTCTGCTTAAAACCATGCATAAATATTGTCAATTTTTATCAATCATCGTTTAATACATGACCTTATATTTCACATGATATTAACTAGTAATTAAGCCAAAAGCAACAAAGGATGCTTGCTCAGAAATCTCTCGTGGGTCATTAAAGTTTATTAGTGATTATGAAGAATCAATTTACTTCTGCACAATATTGCAAAATGCATGTTTCTGCCACAAATTAGCGCTTGTTGCGGAATTGTAGAATGGTTCGGAGAAAAAAGATTAAAAAAATTCATTTGTAACTCTTTTGACTACCTCAGTCGTTGATTACTACACTCGGTTATAACTTGATGGCGCGTCACTATAATACGACTAAACCGTAAATTCTTGATATATATTTACCTTTGTACATGTATACTTTAGCATATTATTATACTAACATATTTTAAACGCTGTTTACTATGTAAATTTATTTGCTTATATGAAAAGGAGGGGAAATGAGAGTAGTGGAAGTTTTTTCAAATCATTCATTTAATTATTGTCTAGCGAAATTTAGAATCTTGAAGTAGTTGTCTAATTGCTACAACTTTTATAATAGGATTACAGAGAAACTTACTAATAGGTGTTTACAGCAAAAAAAAAGAAGACTAAACTTGCTAGTGCAAGTTATACTGATATAAATACATTATTAAAGAATGAATTTCAATCACCTCATTTAAAAATTTCACAGTTTTATTTTTAACGTTTGCTGCAAAATATGTCACGTGCAAATACGGTTCACTCATTCATTATGACTCGATTACTTATCCACTTATGAATTGTTCATGATGGCAAAATTTAAATAACAAAAAACTGTAAACTTACATGATATAAAAAAATACAAAACTTATTAAGGCAGACATATAGTCAAAAAACATCGCTTCAATATATTGTACATTTATTTAATGAATTTATAATATCATTTTAATAGAATTGCATATTCTTATATCAATGATTTTATTAATTTCGATAGATCTATTATTTTAAATATTTACAGTTATTGTAGTAAATAATGACAAAATGAACAAATATAGTTACTACGTACGTACATATTTATATTGTAGTAAAAGTATATAAGATATTAAATAAATTTACAGTTACGATTCGACTTAACCTTAACCTGTGATTATACTTTATAAACGGTGGGCACGACCTCAAACTGTACAAAGACCGAATAATGAACAAAATTGAACTATAAATGTTATATGTATAATCCGATAAATTAATGATTATTACATATATTTGCAATGTAATTGTTGTTAAATGTTCATAACCATTATTTAAGCGCACCTCTGTGCGCAGTTCTTAAAAATGTAGTTGGCAACTTCGGAGGCCTATCAGAAATTCTGTTCCGCTTATTTCTTAACTTTTCTCAATAATATTTTAACTTCTTAATATTCATGTTAATTTTGTATTAATTCATTATTATAATTTTTTTTTCCCGCTTTATTTTTCTTTACAACTTTGAAGTTTAACTAAAAGAGAATGCATCTTGGCATTATATCTGCCTTTTTGAATAATTGGTCGATGTTAAATAAACAGAAATAAATAAATATTTTATACTCACTTAAAATCTGTTTAAACCAATATGACAACATTATTTTGATTAAGTTCACACTAGTTCTATTCTAATATCACCATTTGGTGAAAAATGAATATAAATACTAAGTATATATAACTATGTAATCATGTATGTCGACTCAACGCTTTTCTTTTCTTCAGGTAACTCTACATGAGACAAAATCTACTAGGGTTAATTACGGATGATCTTAGTCGCGGTCTTATTGAGGACTTTTACAATTTCATACGGCACAGGACTCACGGAATCGGTGATCTATGAGTAAATCTGCTAAGAGAGAAACGAATAAGTAATGCCGGACTATTATCGACTGTAAGGGCACACTTACTCCCATAATCGTAATGCTAACTGCATTAACTCTTATAGAAACCCTTCTTGAGGATTAGGTGACGTTGTATCTCCTCTACTTCAAAAAAGCGCACAAGGGAACTTTTTTTGACATATATTGGTATTACATGTACCTGTTAAAATATGATAGCACCATTATGTTTTTATATACTATAATTGTATATTTTTTATTAGCTTAGGGGCGTGAGAGCCCATTGGGTTAGATCAATTCCAACTAATTCTAAGTGCCTATGAGAAGTAGGTGAAATGTATTCGCCCAAAATACTTCTAGCTCTCACTTAAATCGCCGGTACACAGCAATGTTGATATGGTAGAATTACCCTATAGAAAGTAGCTAACTAGACGCATTTAAAAAACCATACTATGTATAATCCAGACTCCACTGCTCATATGGCTATGAGAATCGAGCCGGAGACCTTCGCGTTACAAGGTAAGCTGTAAACGTTTTTACCTTAGAAGGCAGTCAAAAAAAAGAAATTTGAACTAGTACGATTTTAAATCAATACTGGCATGCTTCAGTTTATTATTGCTTTAAATCTGAAAATTTATTTTGGTAAAATGCCCGTTCAGTAGACTTATGGTACGGTAATCTTCTTTTCGGGTGATTATTAAAAAACCGATATTTGACCTTTAATTAACATAAATATTGACCGTGAATCAATAATTACTTTAATTTTCTGTAATTTAAGGATAAAATGAGATTGAACTTTAATTTTGAAAATAAAATTAAACGACTACGTTTAGCACTCTTGCTTATCTATTATTTGAATAGTTTAAAATAGTTTATAAAGAAATTACATGTCTGATTCATTAATGTATTTTTCTTGACGTAATAAATGCGATTTAACAAAAACACACATTTCTAATGAATTGTCTATGAATAAATCTTTGATTTTGTTAAGAATTACCATAATGAAATTTTCCTTTATGATAACTTAAAAAATCACGGAAAGTATTTAAGACTTTGTTCAGTATGTTGTGTACATAACAAATTTGTGCATTTCCTTTACCGTGAATTATTGCAAATTTTTGGAAAAATTGTTCTCTGTCTCCAATATCTTTATATACTTATGTAGTACTTATGATGACAGTAGAGTTTTTTCGAAACCTCCTGATAGTCATCAAGGCAGATTGTTATGCCGTGTGCACTTCAACATCTTCGAATTAATTGTCACTTAAAAGTACATGAAATTGAGGCTAAGTATTAGCACAATGTCATTATAAAAGAAATGAGAAATTTTTAATACAATGATTTTCCATACAAATTTGGAAATATAATATCGCAGCTTCAAATCTACTGTTAGACTAAACCATTTCATAACACAAATAAAGAATTTTAACTTGGTGGTTAACGGTAAGCCGAGATTGTTTTATCGGTTATTGACCTCGATTTCACCTAATCTTTAGTGACAATGAGGTCGTAGATGGTGAAGCGTGATCGCCCAGAATACTTCTGGCTCTCACATGTCTCTCTTGTATGAATGCCGGAATACAGAAACGCTTTGATGGCGACAAAATGACATTGAAGATGGCAGATAGTTAAGCAAGTTCGAAAAACTCTTCCA
Organism: Pharmacophagus antenor; assembly: GCA_018245475.1. NCBI lineage: Eukaryota > Metazoa > Arthropoda > Insecta > Lepidoptera > Papilionidae > Pharmacophagus > Pharmacophagus antenor. The sequence continues at coordinate 6,250 of DWQX01001130.1, forward strand.
TCATCCAGACTTCACTAGTCCTCTGGCCCGAGCATCGAACTCATTACCTCCCCGTTACAAAGCAAGCGGTAAACCACTGTAGAACGAAAGCAGTAAATTGAAATAAATAAAAATCTGAATAAAGTTACAGACATTATACAGAGGGTTATAGATCTTTCTAGCCGAATACAAAATCTATACCATAGAAGAACCTATTTACGTCGCCAAGCAGTAACGTGCTCTGCTGTATGTCTGCTTTGAAAAATTATATGGCACTACTAGTCCAGTTCTATTGAGGGCTCTAATCTAGGCTGTAATAAAGGCGCAAACATCTTTTTCATATGGCGAAGCTAAAAGCGTTCTATACATTTATTAAGTATTGTCATAGGCAAACTATATAATCATATAACCGCATACAATATGCCTAATGAAATTAAAAATGAAACTTTGTCACAGCGACGTCTTCACTATATTTATGGGTTTGGTTTATTCATCTGTTTTACGTCATTTGACATTGACGTGCATATTCATTGTAAAATGAATATTTACTAAAATAATCATTTAAATATCTATTTGCGTCAATACAATATTTTTCGGAGACATATAATATTCATTTAAAATTTAAAATACAGATAATAACAATCAACGGTGCTTACTTTTATGAGAAAATAATAATAAATATGTAAGAAAATATTAACCAGGTAAATATTTCCGACTGTTATGTAATTTTTTGTTTTTTTTTTCTCTGTCCTCCTGTCGCGTTATGATAGGGCCTTGTTACATGCGATGGAAGGTACGAGGATTCCGCATCGCACACGCTTGCGGTATGGCCAGCATGGGAATCGGAGCGGTGGACCTTGATTAACAGAATCGGAAGAGACCTCTCTTTTCCAGCGATCGTGACGGCGATGCTGGAAGGAGACACGGCGTGAATGGCCGTAGCCTCTTTTTGTGAGGGAGTTACAGTACCGAAGGAGACTGCTGAGCGGTATCGATAGGGGACAGATCCTGATAGAAGACGTGGTCTCTAGCTATTGTGGTAGAACCCGCGAGGGTTCTGGAGTCTACATCGTGTAGGCTCCGGGACGGGTTATCATTATAGCGTATCGTTGGAGGAGCCGCAGTTGCGTTCCGAATGTAGATCCCGGGACTCCTTCAAAACGCTAAGGTCGACCACCAAGGGGTTTTAGTAGGTAAAAATCCCACATAACCCTGACTTCCCCCCAGAAGACAAAGTATCTTTCGAAGATTTCCCCCCGATAACAAAAAAGGTCCTTGTTATATTTATTGAGGTGATACGGTGCCAGGAGCAGCAAAATGTTTTTGCAGTGTGGCGCGCCAAACTCTCAGAAGAAAGGTATGCGTGCAAACGCGTGGTGGGGGCCATCCTGCCGCTCTTCAAAGCCTGGATGTAACGACGAGGAGGAAGACTCACCTGCAGAGTTACACAGGTGATCACCAGGCATGGGTGTTTCGGTGATTACCTGTGTAGAATTGAAGAGTTCTGGAATCTGCTTCGCGCAAAACCAAGGATGGGCTATTATCAAAGTATAGCGATAGAGGGGCCGCGATTGTGTTTCGAATGGAGATTCTGCGACTCCCTCAAAACACTGACGACGACCACCGAGGGGGTTTTAGTGAGTAAAAATCCCGTATAACACTGATTTCCCCCCGGAAGGTAGGGTATCTTTTCAAAGATTTCCCCTCGATAACAAAAAAAGGGCCTTATTACATCTTTATTCAACGTTGTTTCTTATATATCTCGTATTCATTCTTCCTTGAATCATTTCATTTTCTCTCTTTCCAACTTTATTTCTTTTTCATACCTCATCCCATTTCCTTGTTTCATGCATAAAGCTTAAATAAGGAAGACAGCCGATTTCTTTATTTTACAATGTTTTCCATGTAACTACTTATTTTTACTCATTTGTTTTAAATATTTTGAACATATTCTACATCGATTTCTATATTTGTCATTGGTAAATAATACGATCCATAAAATAAGCATATTATTCAACACTTTTGATACCATTTACAGATTATATAAAGGATATTACAGTAAGTTACATTATCTCATTTTCATTCTAGTGGATTATTTATTTATACAAACTTTTATTGGCAATTTTTTTATGCAATTGATTATGATTAAAATATAGTATTGGGTATAACAACAACACAATTAATTGCTTAAAATTATATCTATCATTTGGAACTCAACCCGTGCACACAGAATTATTAGTATCCCTCGTAGAGATAAGTTATTAATAGATTAAAAATTATAATAATTATGAAGTCGACAAATATTTCCAGCGAGAATTAGTCGTATTTTGAAGTAGTTTACGCCATCATGTCATTATTCTGAACAAGTCTTTATGTTTATTAATGCGATTTTTATTTGAATTCTTAGTGCAGGCAGAAGTAGAAATATCACTAAATTTTCCAAAATAATCTGTACTATCTGTTCATTAATATGTCCATTTTTTTATAATTTTTCAATTTTCTTCATTAGTACGCAATCAATATGTCAACATCAGATTAACTGAAATGAATTCGCACTCTAAGACTGTTATCAAAAATAATCAAAGTAACTCAATTCTATGTTTTTAAATTTTAAAGGAGAAATAAACAATTAGAGTAAAATTTATTCATATAAATAACTATACACAATGCAATGCGAGAAATAAAATAAATTACTAATATTACACATTTAGTTGTTAAATAATAAAGAATAAAGTAAAGGTAAAAGATTACGTTAAAGACCTATCAATTCTTCATTTATCGGCACATAAATTGCCTGAAATTTATTACAAACAATAATGAGATATCGATTTAAATTCTTGAGCCTTACATTTTTGCAAATTTGTATCATCTCTATAGCATCCATTACATTAAAAATTATTTATACATAAGTAAAAATTAGTGAAAACGATATAAATAAAAAAACTTTCGCACTGATTTTCAAACATATTAAATAATGACCTGCTAAAAAATAATAGCAAATATTTTACTTGTACATTTACACACATTAAAAATATAAGAAATCGTAAACTTCTGTCTGATAAAAGTTAAAAAAACCATGATATATCAAAGACTTACTTAGGATAATAATAAACTTTGGCACCAAATGTCATAATTTAATTTCACAAATGTACAAAATGTCTTAGTTTAAAAAAAACACAAATTACAGACATGATATCTTTGAATACAGAAATTATAACTGAATGACAAACTTAGCAAATAAAATATGAAAGACAACACTTTCCATAATGAATAGATATAAATGACCGATAAAAGATAGTGGGCTAAACGTAGCCAGAAATATTTCTTCAAGGCATAATCGGTGCCGGTGAGTCCGTCCTTAGCAACGTACTTGCGGAGGCCCATTATCCAAATATACATTTGCTCTAACCAATCGATCCCAGTCAAATCGAAGTTAAACATTTCCTTATCGTCATCAGTCATTGAGGCATACAAATCGCGTAAGTTGTCATCGCTGAACTTCCATTCATTACAATTAAAGTAACTAAAATCTGTCGACAAATTGTAGACTTTCTCATAAAGTTTCACGAATCTGGAAAAGGAAATAGGTCTACAACAACTTCAAACTGTAATTAGCTTTAACTAAATCACACACAGCACTAACACTTCCTAAGTCTATTTCATAGTAACTATAAAACGACCTCAAATATTTCTGTACGTTAGGCATTAAGAAAAATAATCTGCACAAATAAGTAATATATACTACAAAAAAAATCATAGACGTCTATGTGATAGTAAGAGACTAGTTTGAATTCACACAATTTTAGTTACGAAGGATTAATGGTCGAGGCTCTTTCAATGTAATATCAGATTCATAAGTAGATCTTTCTCTTGCCTCCTGTAATAAAAATAGCACTTCCAAAAGCATTTGTAGAAGTAGAGAGGACATTTTGAGATGGAAAGAGTAGTCAAGTTGCAGAAGATCCCGTTCGACCAAGTAGAGTCAACCATGCCGATTTGTTTGATATCTTTGAGGATATCTTTTCACTCGTGAAAAAAGACAGATAGGTCTGAAGCTGTTTCATTACTGTTTGACCGACTAGAGAAGAGAATAGGTACTTAAATAAAGCATATTAAAATTTTTCCTAACACATTTTTATCTATCCCTAACATCGCAACTGATATTATAAGAGGTTAATATCCTGAACACATTGCATATCTGAAAACTGGTAGCGGACTTTACTTTTTTGAAATTTTTAGTCCTCTATAGATTACAATTGAAGGATTGGGAAAACCACATAGATCTTTTACCTAAAATCTTAATGGTCATTGTCTCCGTATGATTTTATATGTAGAACTTTCGAGAACTTTAGATGAAATAAACAATTTTAATAAAATGTTCAGAACATGGATATGTATTAAAATGCCTTCGGGGTTTTCCAATGAACATACATATATATAAAATGCCATCAATTATATAAGCAGGTATGTAATGTAAAAGCCAAAAATACATATAGAACATAAACGATCTTTTTGTTACTACTCCCCATGGATAATAAGCGACTAACGGTGAAATGAATTTTTTGGTGTCACCACGGAAATAGTTTACTATTGTACCTGAAAACAATAAAATGTTAATTTTAAAAATATAGACGCTAATGGGTATGGTAATAAAGTTGTATTTGCTCTTCTGAAGATTTTTCTGTCTTACCCCATTTGACAGGATTTTTGACATTGCTGATCGTATATATTTTAACTTCACGATCTCCAGTTGCACGTCTCCTCCCAGATTCCCATCCAGCAGCGATTACAGCATTAGTGACCATGTCCGCAGGTATGATGTTAACCCTGACGTTCACATCCGTAAAGAATACGTGCAGTAGACCTAAACCTCCGCCAATCGGCAACTAATAAAAAGAAGACTAATATTAAAAGTTTCTTTGTTTTAACTTCTTTGAATACTTGATAATTGGAAAGAAATAATAAAACTACTGAACCAGCTTTAAGCCCAGCACACAAAACAGCATTTCCAGTAACAATTAGTTTTTATAGAACTTTATATCTAGAAATTAAATTCATTGAGGTAGACTTAACAATAAAAGTCAATAGTCGTAATAAAAAAAACTTTGTCAACATTAAATAACAATATCTTATCTATCAGAGGGGCGAAGATTTTTGTCTTCACTTTTAAACGAAGTAGTAGAATACTAGAAGTAAATATTTATAATTTTCTCTTACTCCGCTGGGACCATAAATACAATTCATATCAATCCATACCGGGACTGGTTCGCGGTCGGTGGAAACTACTGTAACCATCAAAACATTTAAGATTATATTATAAATAGTTCATTTCGATTTTTCATTATGTGATGTTTTTTACAAAGATAATATAGTATTATAATACTTCGAAAACAAAAAATTATCCAAAAAAAAAGAGAACTTCCAATTCGCATCGAAGTCCAAGCTAATATTCGTTTGACACATAATCTATTGAAATCTTTTTTTAAATATCATAAGTAATCTAATAAGTATGTAATCGTTAGTTTTTAATTTGTTGATGAAATTAAATTACGTATTTAAAAGTTAATCAGTAGTTTAACCTATTGCTGGTTTTACAAGGCATACTGGTAAGTTTCCTGACATTGTCCTGATGGTTTCTTCAGCAATAGCCTTTGAAAATGAATAAGTATTTGGCCAGTCTTTAGTTAACCTGTAAATAACTTAAAATTTCCGAAAATGAATCTTGCAACTTGAAAATCTCGTCGAAAATAAATAGACTTATTAAACAAAATTTGTGATCTATTTGCAGTTTTACACATGAGTGTGACCGTTGAGTCGAAATTTGGGGTCATTGACTGGGAAATCCGTCGTAGAAGGTTCAGGAACCACACAGACCATAGACAATGCTTTAATATATTCTATCTTAATTCAAAAGAGCAATTGATTGTACACTGTAAAGACCCTTTTCTGTAGGATTTACCTAACAAAAATAAAGTGTCAAACCTTGTATTAACAAAATATATAAAACCTTATACATAAACTATTTTATTGGCTCTTAATGAAGTAACAGTAGCAAGTTTCAGATGTCATTAAAAATATTTCACAGAGGAAACACTTACGCGGGAGTAATCTCTGTAAGTATGTATCCATTAAGTCTTTCAACAAGTTGGATAAGTGATTCAGGATGGGCTGGGCTGTCATGAAAATGTTCAGAAATCGTTGTACCGATTCGACTACGAGTAGCGTGTGTGTACGCTGTCGAGACATACACAAAACTTAGTAATATTTTACAGGCCTTTCCTAAACGTAGTGCCTCTCGCGTGCCACGTACATTTGACAGCACAGTTGATTTCAACGAAGCATCAAATCTAACAACAGCAGCCATATGAAATATAACGTTAACACGAATCGGCAGGTGCTAGGGCTGCTTGCCGAGAACCTCGTCTATAAAGAAACTCAAATTTATATCACACGTATTTCTATATATATATAATACCTTAACTCTTAACACTCCACCCTAGTATTGTCAAAATTCCCACTGATGTAATAATCGCTTTGTTACAATTTAGTAAATCTTACATATTAGATATTAACGTACCGGTAAGGTAAGTGCAAACACTGAAATACACAACTACGCTTTAAACATTTTAATATGAGATAATTGATTCATTTTCATCTTTGTAGTCAATTCAAAACATTGTAACAATTATGATTTATTAATTATAAACCGTGTCGGGCATTTCAGCCTGTACGGTGGTACCGCCACAGGTCTTAGGTAAAGAAAATTTAATATTTTTATAACACATCTTCGATTCTTAAAAGTTTAATACCCGCACAATGGTTCCGGAGCTACTTCCTAATACTCAATTACGTCACGAAAGTAAGAATAGCACATTTACGTGGTATATTTGGAAATGAATTGAGCTATTTTTATCGTATACCATTAAATATTTAGAAGTATGCCGCAGTTGTACACTCTTTAATATTTTAACATTTGATTGACGTAAAAGAGGTAGGATAGTCTTTGTTTCGTTTTGTTGACGATATGTGGGAAAAGGGTATATAACTTTTATCGTATAAAAACTTTAACATGGTACAAAAATTGGTAAATACTACAATCTATCAAGATCATACTATCGGCCATAATATTAATGCAAGATGGTATGTTTTATTATGATTTGCCATTTCCTATCTATGATTTTCTTATAAGTACTAAAGTACTAATATTTGTTAAAAATTTAAGAGGTTTTTATTAATAACACAAATATTTTTGACGTACTGGGGACCTAATGGAGACCAACCGCTATTGTACAAATAATACAATTCTTCATAATCATTGCTCAAATTGTATTGATTAGATATTAGTTTTTGTGTAGAAATTAACAATTTATGTAACCTTAATTTACATGAAAATTACATTTAAATAATAATACATTTTTAATCATTGACGACATTGTTTGTGCGGTGTAAATCATCCTCCTTATGATATTAGTATTATAACAAAACGCCTACCAGCACTTTAATTCTGCTATTTGTAAAATATAATGTCAGTTAAGTGTCCGCAACCTATTCATAAATCAACAAACACTTTCTTAAATCAAATTTGTTTGTGAACAAAAGATTGTAAAGTGTAAAAAGTCTATACTTTTTACACTTTACATTCTCTTGTTCTACGCCATGTTACTTATAATTTTTTGTACTTTATAGAAGAACTAACTTATATTACTATTGCTTTTAATGTGAAACGAAACTGGACATTGATATTGGATTTTATTACAAGATAAGCACGCACACCGGTGCACTATCCGTGCACCGATTTTTTTTTTATAGCTAAAAACTATTTGCTTGAACTTTTTCTTACTATTTGTGTGTTCTGTTATCTATCTATCTATAAGAATAATTTAATGTAAATTATATTTATTACGATAGAGTTGCGCATAAAAAGATATCACCTAACTTTTTGCAATAAACTTACCGTAGAGAGATACAAAATTCTATAAAACAATAACAAAATTTATATTTCCACAAATAACTGCAAACATAACTACATGGATACAAGCCAAAGGGAATAGGAAATCTATCATACTGAATGTTGTCAGGAGCATTTTGTTAGCTAGATGGTCATAACTTCTCCCACATTGGTTAATAAACATGTTGATTCGTTATCATTGCATAAAAAATTGATGTAAAAAAAATACAGCAAACCTAATTCTGACTGATATTATAAATAAAAAATTCAAGTCATTGTAGATTTCATTGCGTCAGCCGAATGAATTTTAAATCTCCCTTGGGAAACAATAACGTCTGCAACTGCAAAAACAATTATGATATATGAATGAATAATCTTAAGTGTTAAGGCGTGTGTAAGATTATTACCTAGTTTATAAATGTTTTTATGCTTGCAACATATTCTCCTAAATTTTAATTTGATTAAATATAAAACTTTTGAATTAAAATGTTATCTTTAATAGTGTTTTTAATAACAGTCCAATCAGTAGCCTCTTCTCCGAAGACAAAGAGAGGTATATTGAATGCCTTTAATTAGATATGAAGTGGATACTTACGTACAGTAATGTATAATAACAATATATATCAATATACCCTATCTTATCAAATCTTGGACTCTTCGAAATATTATTCTCTGCTACTGTCATATGAGATGCTCTCTAAACATCTTAGATTCCCTTATCGGGATGACATATTATCACCTTGATATATTTGAGCTAAAAATATTTGGTATTTTCGTGATTCTGATAACGCATACTTTTATCAGTTTATGTACCCATTAAATAATCAACCTTCTCCTGCTTATTACAGATCACCATAATTATTTCAACGAAAACTTCCTAATTATAATCATTGAAGCTTGCAATTCGATTATCTATAACAAATCCCTGAAGGAACTCCGCTTGAAGACAAAAAAATAGTTTAATTTCTTGGAGGTTAGGTTTAAAAATATATGGCATAACTTTTTTATTTTTTACTGCTTATGCGCAAACACTTGACCTCGATTTCACCTGATGTTAAGTGATAATATGGCCGTAGATGGTGAAGTGTACTCGCCCAGAATTCTTCTGGCTCTCATATATTACTCCCGAAACACAGCAACGTTGTTATTGCGTCAGGTTGACAGTGAGGGTAGTAGTTAGCCAGGTGGGTTCAAAAGACCCTACAACCGACCAAACCACTGCACCTGCGGCCCGGGTTCGAAACCGGGAGCAACAAGACCAGCGGGTAAACCACTACGCTACGAAGGCAGGTAAAGCAATTTTAAATAATATTCGTTTCAATGACAGTTAAAGCAATGAACTAATTCTGTTAATGTTTAAGTATTTCATAAGAATAAATTAGGATATTCAATAATTTTTAAAAATTTGCAAAAAAAACTGTGCATAGAATAAATTCAACACATCCAAATGTTATGAAGAATTTTAGTTAAACAATCTGTGGTCTTGTTTTTTTTTTTATTAAAAAAGGACAAAGACCCTTTTTTAATTAGTGGGAACATTTAACACAACTCATTTTTTTTCTTAATATGATCTTTAGTTATTGGCTACAATCGCAGATGATATCTTGATTTAAGAGTAGGATGTAAAAACTAAATTTCCAAGTATTTAATAACTAAATTAAAATCATACTGTGAAATAAAATTTTTTAATGTTCAAAATGGTTTTAAATAAATTACATTTTGTATGTAATATAGACAAAATTTCAAAATATTTTCATATAGTTGATATTCTTTTTAGAATTTATGTATAGAGTTTAAACGAAGTTACAAGTTCTAAAAATGACAAATGATTCGATGCCAGGAAATGGGCAAAGACAAAATTACTTGGCATATATCCATGGGTTACGTCCGTCCCTATTACTGTATTTAATCTGACTTAAAATATTGATATAATAATCTGAGTTAGCTCATCACATAAGTATAAAAAAAGTATTTTTTTCGAAATAGGTAGGCCTTGAAAAAAATAATGATAATTTTTAAACAACTTAACACACTGATGTAGTCACATTCCAAAAATATTCCAAGATCGGAGTCACGACAACACAGGAATACATAGAAATACAAATACGCAGATACGATGCTTAAATATACTGCTTTTTCACTCTAAGGCTGCGAAGGATAGTTCTCTCTCGTATTAAATACAATACATGTATACATAGTAAATACGTAACAATAAAACATTTAAAAAATTGTATTACATCCGATTTACAAACGTGAAATATGTATTGACAGCAAAGATTGTAAGTTTGTGATATATAATATGATCTTCGTAATCATTGTTAAATAAAGTTTTTCTGGAGGAGAAATGTTTAATAATAATTATGAACACGACATTAAATATTTGTGATTATTCCATATAACACTTCGACCATTTGAACTTCTCTTTCGCGTATGACATGAAATGTCTTTCATTAGTTGTGTCAACACCATTATATAGAACCTGAGTTTAAGAATTGGCTTTAAAAACAACCGAAAATCACAATGTTAAAGGCAAATAATATAAATCGGTTCTCAATTCTAATATCCCAACAATAAAAAAAATATCCTAACAATTACGATGCTATTATATTTCCTATATACGTTACATATTATATGAAAGTTGTAAAACAGCAAGTTTTTTTAAATCTTTATGGCCACTGCAATTTAAAATTAAGATCAGTAATTATCATTGAACAATGTATAGTGTTGAATGAGAAACGTACGTAAGAAAAATATTGACATTGATTTGTTACGAATACCACAATTGTTTATAGTGGAATCGAACGCCGCAGCCGTGGTGATTTTAAAAACTTTACACTGCACTTTTTAAAATAATCTTCTTTTTTGTTCAAAGAATAATCGATAAATATAAAATGTTCACATATAAATAAGCTAAATGCTTGCTTACATGGACCAAATTACGACATTTACCTAACACCACTTTACACACGTCGCATCGTCAAATTTCAGTTTCATTACACCTGCAATTTTACTAGCACTAATTTTCTTCGAACTGGAACACAGCAATGTTTGCTAATAATTGCTTGGCGGGCAAAATAGGTGACGCATTCCTACATGGATGGTATCCGATACAATGAGGTTTAACATAAGTAAAAAAGCCGACATAATTTCGAAACTATAAGAAAATATATATTTTATATCCTTATGTAAATGTCAACATATATTCACACTAATGCTTTTCGTATAATACCACACATAACTACATATTACGAAACAAGAAATTACCCTTGTTGTATGGTTAGTTAGTTTTTTTTTAAGAAATATCAATAATCATTATAAAAAAAAGGTTTACTAAAATTTATTCAGCTACATTTAACAAGTATTTGTATAATTAGTATTAGAAAATAGCTATGATACCTATTTTCAGATCGATTTGTAATGATTCAACTCAATGTACTGACAGTATTTTAATTTGAATAAATCTTTACAAAAATACCTATCAGAAACACTTCAGTTTATATCCGAATAAAAATTATAGTTCCTTTCTTTGCATTATCTAAGATTTTGTTTTGCCTATCTTATTTCGAATCACGTTATTTTCCCAATTTAAATTTGAAACTCTTTTCCTTAATACCAAAACTCAGCACGTTAGTTTCGTATTAATATTTCTAAAAATCTGAAATATTTATTAAAAAAGCTAATTACAATTCACTGTTATGCTTTTGAATTTTGTTATTAATAGATCGTATAGATAATAATTCAATGAAGCAAAATTAAGTCTGTCATGATAAAGGTATTGGCTAATGATATAGTATTTTATAGAACTATAAAGGGTTAGTAATATTAGTACATAACATAGAATGAAGTTTTCTATTCATTATATTTTCATAACGAAATTGATACAACGTAAAAGGATATACTCTGATATCGACTATATTAAAAAAACGCCACCATAAGAAACATTAAACTTGTCACTAGATTATTTTTATCGATATAATAAAAAGTTCTCTTAAAGACATCACTAAAAACTCTAATTTTTACTACTAATATCATTAATCCAGATCTTATAACACTTACATGTTTGAAGATTAAAATCGATACATAGTACATAGAAAAACGAATTTTTTTTGCTCTCTTTGGCACCGTGTATGAAGTTTCACGGTTCGATCTGAAGTCCATTTTAGTTATTTTTCATTGTAATTATTTTATGTCGAACAGTAATATATGTTAGGACTAAAATATTCTCGATGAGCATAGTTTACAATCTACGGCCTCCTTATCCATGAGAAATTGAGGTCAAGTGTTAGCCATTTCTGATAAAAAATGATTTTAAATTTATTTATTTTTAGTTATATCTACAGTCGTATATATTTGAACTCCCTCTTTCAACAAAACACTTCCCTAAATTAAAGTAGGCTTTTTCTTTATAAAGATATATGTAGTAGTATAATCATATATTTTTATAAAAACCATATATTATATTTTAAAAAATTAACAATAATTTTTAATCAATACTTAAAAGCGAAAATATCGAATTGTTCTCTTATCGACAAACGTTCACACGAACGTGGCATCACTATTTTTTACAATGTCAGTTGTCGGCGGCCATCTTGGATAGTTTATTTGAAAATCGGAAGCCGGCGGAAACGCGCGTAATTACAATGCCAAGCGTGATATTACTGCGCGAAAAATACGTTATCAAATCAAGTTTTACAATATCTTGTTTATGAAGTTTTATGAAATTATTCATTTAATAACCGCGAAGAGTTCAATACCATTCTCTTGAAGAATTAGTAATTCACTGATCGGTCAGAAATTTGTTTAGGTGAGTAATTTTTCAAGTTTTTGAACACTACGTTTAATAATAAGTTTAGCATTGGTGTGATCTCGAACGTAAAAAATACAGTTTTACATTATTAACGTTATCTTGATAAAACTAAACTGAACGAAAATATTTTATTAGCACTTAAGGTTTGGCTTATTTTAGAAATTTTCCGACTAATTTTCTTGCAATCTCACATTTTTCTAACATTTTTGACAACTATGATTCTAACTTGTATGCCCTTGGGGTTGTATTTATTTTTACGTGAACATAAGATGTGATGATTGTTGATTTTCACGTCACAGTCAAAAGTTTACGTGTACATTTAAGAAAAAGTTCGACATGAATAAGTGTTTCTATTTTTGAATGTAGTCGTACATTTTATTAATTGCATTTAACTTTGAGCACAATGGAAACTACCGGAGCGTTTTTACTCGTACTACCACCTGTTGTTCCATATCAAGGAACGTAGTTTTGTTGGCAAACAATATTATAAACAACAACAATTATTATAAACAAACCATTTTTTATTATGCATTTTATACGTAATATGTTAATCCCAAATTAATATAAAAATTAAAATTTGTTCACCATCAACTTGAGTACATTAATTTAAAAATTAATTAGTAAAAAATTAATTTTTTTTTTTCGGTATTTGCTATATGGAATTCCTTGAATTCTTTATTTTTTGTTAAGAGAGTCGAATCAGCGAAACTGAACTGACGTTTTTAACAACTATGAAACACAATGAGTACTACTTTGCGGTTCACTAAGCCACCACCTTTCTAAAGGAAACTCGAGATATTTAAAATACTTACATTTAACGGGACATAACGAATATGGTAGGTTTTCCATATATGCTAAAGAACAACATGAAATGGAAACCTTTTTTAGCTAATGTATGTGAAATTATAATCATTGTGAATTCTTTGGGAAATTATTTTAAAAAACGTAGGGTGATGAACAGGCTTCTATTAATTAGATTTGAAGGATTTCGCGTAGTCGTTATGGACGCTATTTAGTAATGGCGAGACTTCAAGAACAAAAGGTGTATGTTTTTATTACACAAACCACTAATACAGATTATAAAATACTCTGTGCTTGCTTATAAATAAAGTACAACTAACAGAGTTTTAATAATTTTTATTAAACTGAAACTAAACTTGGGTGAGAATTATATCAATTTTACCAAAATTTACTAATTATTATGGATAGTAAAGAAGGAATAATATAACTTTGTTTTCTTCATCAACCGAAACCAATGAACTGAACATTACCGAAAAGTTCTATATGCTTTATTTAAACACTAATGTGTACAAAAATTAATTAATTATATTTGTTACACAGTCTTGACAAAACCGCTAAGGTATAAAAGAAAAGAAATTACATGATAGAATGATTTTTTATTATGTAAATTTACTTTCAAGTGTTTGGGTTTGCCCAACAATCACGCCACTAACTGAACGTATTTGAATGGAACTTTTATTATTAAATTCAGAATTATTCATACGTGGTTTAAGAAAATTTATTTTTCATCGAGCAGACCCTTTCCTATTATACTATATATATTTATGTATTTTTCTAACAAGCCTTGCAGAACCGGCAGGTAAAGCGCCTTTAAATTAAAAAAAAATAACAACGCTGGATGGAATTGTTATATATATTAAAGAAAACTGTAATCGTAAATTACAGATCTTTTATCATATATTATATATTAAATAAAACTGAGAACGATTCGGTGACCTCACTTGACGCATATCAATGGCGAAGAAATATCTTTTAATCTAGATCATTCAAACAAAATAATATTTTTGTTCCATACTATACTATACATTCTAATGAGGATGGATTATTATAGAAAACTGAACAGAAATGTTAACATTATAGTTCAATATGGTTAAGTAAAAATCAGTTTACTCTTACGGTGGCTTTAAACAAAATAAAAACTGCAAATTGATTTTAACAAAAAATGAGCCATATAAATACAGACGAACAAGCAAAAATCGAATTTAGTAGCTTTCCTAATGAGACACAAAATTCATAATTGGGTTAGTGCAAGCCGGTAGTAATTATTATTTTAAGGATACTTTACATAGAGACGTGATAAAAAAACAAAACGGACAATATAAAACTAAAAGTATAACAGAAAAAAGTATTAAAGGATGAACTTTTGGATGATTATATATTGAGTATTTTTTAATCAGTTATGGGCTAACACTTCATTTCAATTTCACCTGATGTTAAGAGACAATGAGGTCCTAGATAGTGAGGCGTGTTCGCCCAGGTTTTCACATGTATGACTACCGGAACACAACAATGCTGTTATAGGGGCAGACTGACATTGAGGGTGGTAGGTAGCCAAGCATGTTCGAAAAATATCTACCACCATCCAGACTCCACCCAGTTTTGTGGCCCGGGAATAGAACCAGGGAGCTCCAAGTTACAAGGAAAAAGGGTAGACCACTGTGCCACGGAGGCTGTCAAAATTATATATAAGAACAACCCATTTTTATTTCCACTTCTAGGATATGGAGTCTTCTCCCACAAAGGGAACATCTAGGCTATAATTTACCGCTCTGACCAAGTGCGGGTAGGCACAGATGTCGCATATCCTCGAAAGCTGTTGTTCTCAGAACGTGAGGTGAGGGTTCCCTTCCATTATGGTTTACCGGAGACTTTAGAACAGTAAGGATCGAACCCATCCAATTTCGTATTCCACGAAGTCCACAGCCTTCGCGACTAAGGTATCACCCCTTCGTCACATTATATAAATTTTAATTAAACAACAAATTGAAACGATTGCCCCCTTACATAAGTGCCCGTAAAATACCAATAACTTTAAGTTATTGAATTCTGTCATTAAAAACTAACTCTCAAAGTTTGTTATATATTTAAAAATTCTTTCATCCTCACAAACAAAAGCACAATTGTAATTTTTCGCATAATAAATAATTGATGAGCTGTTGAAATAGAATGGGAGTGAGTGAAACCCATTGTCCTGTGAAAGTTTCCACGTGACGCATACATAGATTATGATATTACCTCGCTATCAATGAATTACTAACTGAGTCTAAACACCTGTAGTGCGAATAAATCGTTTCAATCAGCATAGGTTTACCGGCTATATACTTATATTCTACAAATATTATAAAAGTCTTGAAACACAATGTATAATAACTATTTTTTCCAAATTTTTCATTGAAATTGACAAAATCTATTCGTATAAAATTCAAATTGACTGATTCACTAATTGATTTGTATATCAAAGCACAGCATAAATCGTTGGATCTAGAGATATGAAATTTTAAAGGCACGTTGTTTGTGATGTGCAAGTAACCACTAAGCTTGATTTTATTTTTGAAATACAACCCCAGAGAGGGAGTAAGAGGGTATAAATTTCAATAAAAGTTTTTATTCTCCGACACGACGTACTCCAAAGTTGATACACATACTGGAGGCGGATTAATGTTAAATATAAATGAAAATAATACATCAGCCATAGAAGCAGGCGGGTGACAGCTAGGACATACGTGACATGACCGACGCAGAGGCCATGATATATTTTTTTAATAACTAAATATATTTTTTTATATCTGCATGCGTCTTACCGAATGACGCATAATCTACTCGATGGATATTTAAGTACTGGTATAAAAATGGGTGTTCATTCCCGTTAACGTTTAGAATACCTTTATTTTCTTATCATTACACTAAATCAAATATTTATACTGATTTTATTATAAGTATATGAATTATACAAAAATGAATTTAATAATTTTCACGTAATTGAATGTAACAATAAAGTAACAATTTATTATCCCGTTTAATAAATGAGATACTTTTTTTCCCCCATCCTTTGGTATAGTGTTACATAAACAATCAAATATAGTAAAGATAATGCCTTTAAAAGCACAATATTAAATATTTCCAACCCATCTCATCACTAGCTCGCCAAGGTTCGATACAATTCGTTTAATTGGTTTCAACGTCCACTACAAATTGACCCATTCATTTCGTATTGAAACATCCCTTCATACCAATTTACTATTGCGATTTATGCCAACGTAGGTCGCTGTAAACTAGCCATGTTAAATTTGAAGTTACACACGCAAGGTTATGGTTAGTGTATCATTAACTTACACATAGTAAGTACGTACATTCATCGAATTTTAGATACGTGTGTGAATCAAATATAGGGGAATAATATTATATTTTCAATAGTTCGAGCCATAGCTACATATATATACAATATTATCTATACAATATAATCTCACAGTATTATTTTCTATTTATTCATCACACTTTTAACTCTCTGCACCCCATGGATTGACTATGAGAGTATGCCACATTAAGTCCGCCATTTGTAAACTAGTTTTAATGGATTACAATAAAGAGTACATTTTTTTTCAATTAGCTTTAAATACATAAGACGTACGATACGTCATTATAAATAATATGTTTTTACTCGTGCAAAGGGCTAAATTTAACTAAGAGTATAGTGTCAATAGTCTTTTTGAAGTAGCAGAATACAGCTTCATTATACCCGTAAATTGAAACTGTAAAAATTTGACTTCATTATAGTGTTCTACACAATCTCACGCTTCTTTAAATTCCTTTTTTAACACTCTTCTGCAGCGGTCCCTAAAATTATCACTTTTCTGACGGTCTTATGAAATATCCATAAATTGTTTTGTGAATTAAAAAATAATTCCTATACAACTAACACTATATTAAGTGCTGTACTGTTACTAATAATTACTAATCAAATTTGGTTCACTGATATTGAATAAGGTTATTATTATTATTATGTATTCGTTTAGTGTAATACATACTTAATTCTTTTATAACTGTTTATAATTAATAAATTGGTGGTAGTAAACACTGATCCCATACAAATAAAATGATATAGAAAATATTAAAATAGTGGTTCGACATAATTAATCTTCATATTCCTGGAAGATTCTATATATCAAACGGTAAAGGGTGACAAACAAAGACACCCATTCATCTAAAGTAATTTATTTCAGGTAATTAGGTTAACTAAACGTTATCATCCCTAAGGTGAAACTAAGTAGGTCAGTACTGATCGATTTGATTGAAGTATTTAGATCACGGGAATATAAATATTTATTTTGAAGTTATCTTCCAATTATATAAATGAATTATATTTTTATAGATTACGAACAATCAATTATCCTCAATTTTAAGCTATATTATATGACGATGAGTCCTTAGATGCTGAAGCGTATCCACATGTATGACTGTCGGAACACAGCAATGTTGTTATGACAGATTGACATTAAAGATGGTACCTAGTCAAGTGTGATCGAAAAAATCCTACCCTCTGGCCACGAAATTGTATCGAAGAACTGCACGATACAAGGCAAGCAGTAAACTTCTGCGCCTTGGCGACAGTTAAATATAAGATATATTAATTGTAATTTAAGTATAACTCAAACTATGTTTGTAGCTGATTTGATAAAACAAAATAAATTAGACTTTATATACAGGGGCAGTTTGTTCCCTATTTCAAGACCACTGCGTACTGACAATAAACATCAAATCCGATAATACATTGTCTGATTAAACAAAATTTTATGGTAATTTTATTTGTATCCCGATGCGAAACAGATCGTGCGACGATTAAACCAGACAGCTTTTTACAGGAACCGTAAGGCGTTGTTGAACAAAAATACACGGACCTGAAATAATATAGACTGATAGCAAATATACCGGCCCGTACAATTATTATTTAAAGACATTGCTTTTAAAATCAGATTTACAGACACTTTTTATGTTTTTTTTTTTTTCGAGTCTAGTAATTTAGTAGATTACTGTTTTTACGCTTATGGGCTAACACTTTGCCTCGATTTAACCTGATGTAAGGCCGTAAGCTGTAAATATTGAAGCGTACTCGCCTAAAATACTTTTAACTCTCATATATATATATGACTGCCGGAACACAGCAATGTCGTTATGGCAGCAGATTGACATTGAGATTAGCAACAAGCCCTGGAACGGCACCCGAAAATTAATACAATATTTGTTCCCTGCAATAGGTCTTCCACCAATGGATATTTATCTTTATTCATGTCATGTAATCTTTAATTTAAGAAACAGTATATATATATATATTTATTTATGAAAACCTATACAGCATCGGAAGAAGATTGTTTAGGTACACAAATGGTGAAAAGGCAATACAAAACATCGGTAGGCACATCTTAATGTATCTAATAGTGTTAAATATCAAGTTTAATTTTTCTCTCTACTTGTCATTCATATTGTGAGCAAATATTTATGTCGTCTTTATAAAATTACAATAGACCATAATTATAAATGCTTAAAAACACAGTAATACTTAGTAATACAAATCAAAATCATAAGCACACTAAATATATTATGATTTTCCAATATCGTGACGACATTTTGCATTAAATGGAGACGTGACAAAAACTTTATGCGTTGAGGAGCATGTAAATCATATAAATTCGATTTTACGATAAATATTTATCGATTAAAAGAAATAAAATGATTCGCGTTCGTGATCCATTCCATCGTATAATGAACAAAATAGGGGAAAGTAAATGCTCGTCTGACGGAGCGTGCTAAACATTAATTCAGCGACATAGCAACTCATTCTGTGTCCATCAGTTCATAAAGAACTGCTCAATACTATGCATCTTTTTTAGGTAAGTCCCCTCATAAATAAACTCCCATTTAAAAATATAGTTTATATTTTAAAAATGACCTATGCTGTTAGTACCAATTTTAATGCATGTAAATAAGTTATATCTTTTTAAAATAAAATGATCTTCCATTATTATTTTTTTTTGTGATCTTAATAGGTTTTGATTTCATATGCTGTTAATTTTTTTCCAACGACTAAGCGATATGACAGTGTCATCATATATATGATGTACGATGACCTTCCCATAGATGCTATTAGTACACTACATTTCGCTCATCGCTAGCGATAAGATGTTAAGTCTCATTATCTCGTAATTTCTCCGATTTACCGACGAAAACAAACGATTAGTTTATATTTTTCTAGATTTCTATACGTCTCCGGCAACGGAGATTGAAATTCGGTAATCGATTAAAGTTCGTAACGATTCTTATAAATAATGTTGAATTTTATATCACAGCAATTACAATTAAACAAGAACTTCACATCGTACCGTTAGAGCTAAAAAAAAAATATGTAAATGATAATATTATTTAAAAACAGCACTGTTTCTAATATGCGAGTAGAAATTAGATATTAAGATTTATAAGGGTGTAACGAGAAATTAAACGTCATATCTGTTAAAAATTCAAAACTACGAAGTTGTCTTCAGTGTTACAAAATAATTTAGTAACGATCGTCATCACTCTTACTCGAATAAATATCAGTTCGCATTGAAAAATGGTTTCGTGATTGCATTTTATTTACTACATTACGTCACACCATTTTAATACTATTAATAGCGCCTGTGCCTACGTTTTGCATAAGTTTAGATGAAAAATCCTATTACTAAGTTATTGACAGCAACTGTTTTAGATTTTACGATTAGTATTTAAGTAATGTTCCTGTTATAATAATTTTATTTTCTTCTAAAAGTTCTTGAATTTAATGGTTTGAAATAAAAAACATGTGAGTCTAGCTAATTATTTTAATCATAATTAAATTTAAAGAAAAACCGCCGGAATGTAAATTAAGACAATGTCTAAAGTATTACTATATCAATAACAGTGGTGTATTATTATTTTTTTAGTTTGTGCTACATTAGTAATTCTATACACTTTCACTAACAGAAATTTCTCCCGAAATTCTCTCTGATCATAGTTACATAAAGGAATATGTAATTATAATATTTCATTTATTCACAATAATAAAATAACAAACATCCGTTTTATGAAACTGGTAAATGAAGAAATACGTAATAAATTAAAATGTAGCTACATATATATTATAAAATAAAAAAATAATTTATATTCTATAACACGCTGTACTATCACACGGTTGTCCATTTTGAATTATTTATTACAGATCGATTTACCGCGTCCTTAGGAATCTCCTTTGATAAGTTAACTGAGACAGTATTACAATGTATTAATTTAGTTAATGTGCATTATATTAGTAACGCCTATTAATTTTTAAAGTTATGTACGTAATGTTTCCATAACCAAAAATCCAAGGTATTTTTTAAATTCTTTCAGGCCTTCCTTGTCCGGAATCATGGTTTCTCTTAAATAGTACCAGTATTTCTAATGTCTCTATCTTTCTCTTTCATCAAATTATAGCTGAAAGTCATTTTATTAAACAAAGAAGATGTCCTTCATTCTTTCCTCGGATCTATACGAATTAAACAACTTGATAAATAAACCGGTGACAATATTTTTATTTAATCTAACTCCCATGGCGCTTAGTGATTGACCCACATTTGTAAACAACTTTCCCTTCATTGCTGTACTATAGCAATCGATAACATAGCCGTTTTATGGATCTATTTTTAGTTGAACGTTTTTCGAACACGTACACGCTTTGGATGACATGTCATTAATGTCTACACGTAATAGAGACGAAGATGAAATCAAACATACATAGGCGTACTGTTATCGTTGTAGTTATTATAGTATATTATTGTCAATCATCAAAGTTAATCAATAGCGTAGTTTTAACTGGGTTTCCCACGTTTTTACTAAACAAATCGAGTAAGCGTTCGTTGTTGATCGCATTATAGCACTAGCAATATTTTTGTTTTTCATGCAGACATACCTTTACAATAAAATAACACATTATTCACGTGATAAAATGACCGGGATACAGGAATAAGGCTTGTTAAATACTACCTCTATTTATTTCCATCTAACAATAATGAAAAATTTTTAAGGCAAGTTTTTAACGTGTATAAAAAATACGTCTTTCGAATTGAACAGTGCTGTTAGCTAGAAAAGTTGTTTAGCTCACAATACGTGACAATTTATGCCTCGAAAAAAATGAGCGACGTCTTACTATTTCAAAATCTTACATATAATACGTTTTTATCAGCAAGAAACATAATTAAACATTATCTTTTTTGTAACAAATGTATGAATTAATGTAAATAATTAATTAAATAAAATATTATTTACCCGTGGTTTTGTTAATATACTAGAATAGTGTATTAAGAAACCAGTATTAATTTTTTAAAATGAAACATCGATTAATACAGCGAAGGTACAATTAATAAATAATATTTTTTGCTAGTAACATAATATGGAAAATGGTCGTGATCGCGAACCGTTTGAAGTTGAAGAAAGCAGTGTCAGAAAAGTTATCACGAAATTAAATCAACGCGCGCCGCGGAGGGCTTTGGAACAGTTGGATAAATTGGGAAGAGGTTTGAGTAAAGCTAATCAGTTTTCTGGTCAGAGGCTGGAGGATCAAGCTGTCCTTGATAGAATAACGTTTGAAAGTGAAAGAATCACAGGTAGCCACAGTGAGTCATCTTCCAGAAGAAACAGCGACGACGGCGGACGTGCTAAAAAAGAAAGATTACGAGAAGGTAATTTTTTTTGTCATAGCTAACGTTAAAATATATATTCTACATCTATAACATGGCAAGTTATTTGAGGTTACATTAACGTGATATTACTTTATCTGACGCAAGAATTTTAAATCTTATGCGTAACACTGATAATAACCAAGTAGAATTTTGTTATTCGAAGGTACTCTGATGATTGATGGTAAAATTAAACAAATTAAAGATATTTTATGTTCTTAATTTGATTATTACATATTCTTTCTGACCTTCTTAGTCAGATTCATTGACATTAAAAACTCATGTCTGTCAATAAGTTTTAAAAGACAATAATTATTTTAATGTTCATGCTCTTATAAGGTACGTGTTGGTGATTTTGTGAATATTTTAACAGATGGCACTTGTTCTGAGCCGCCTACATCCACCATTACCAACCACAACGGTTGGAACGATTTGAGTAGTTCGACTTCTACCACTAGGACTGAACTAAGCGTGTCGGACAGTGGGGTCGAAGACCAGGTGAGCATGAAACTATAGTTTTGAATACAAATTGTCATAGTTTATCTAGCTGAATCTTACTGTAAATACTTTCCATGTCATATAACCACCAGCAAGGAGTGTCCAAATATTACTCAATTCAGGAATTGGCGTATATGTAGGTCAAGAATTTAAGTACCTATCTACGCTGTAAAATTTCCAATACGTGATTTTTTTATCCATTTTTACCTTCGACATAATTTGAAGTAATAGTTTCAATTGAGATTTATTAGTTTTAGTCCACATTACGCTTTAAAATAACAAGCCGGGCTTTTCGGTCTATGTGGTAGTACTGCTCCGCCATTTAAATATGTTGTCTCAATGCAAGGAGCGCATTGTAGTGTTGAGTGACCATCTTGATACACATCATTCATCGCTATTGTTTATCAATATTGCTCGTAAGTTTATTATAATATGACTCAAATAAAAACAAAATATCTATTATGTTACAACAGCAGAATAGACTGAACCGTCGGAGTCATGAAACATCTCTGCCAGGAACTCCGCTGCATACACAGGGACCGTGGAAATCTAATGATAATCTCACCACTGAAACAGCATTTGGAACATCGCTTGCAGATATTATGGAAAGTCCAGCTAACAAGGTAGCATACCCATCAATTAATTTTACAATAAATTATTTATGTTTATAAGAAAAAAATATCCAGAAAATACGTTTATTACGAAGATCTATTACTAATATGAAAAATATATAAAAATACAATACTTCAAAATATTTGTATTACTTAATATTTGAAAAATATGTACATAATTAACAAGCTTAAAACAACATTTGGTATTTCAGAGTATACCCTTTGTCGAGCCAAGTGAAAGAAAGGTACTAATCAAAATTTAACACATGTTACATCTGTGTTCTTGTTATTTAAATTTTTAATCCCCGATTAAATAGGGCGGTGCTATATTTTATTTAACTCCTTTATCTGTGTGTCTGTGAATCTGTGAATGTGCATCTATATCTATTTGTGACATCACAATTCCCGAACCGCTGAAAATCTTTATATATTTATTTTCTTAAAAACCTACAGAAATTTGTTACTAATAAAAATTTCAATTCGGCCGTTTGTAGATCATTACATCAGAACCCTTCTGGATTCTATTTGGGGAATATTCTAAACGTTAAATTTATTATTGTACGCTACTTTAATTTGAGTTTTTAAAATATTGATTTTAATTTTATACGTATGTGTTTCGTCTACCGTGAAATGTTATCTCTTATAATATAATATGTATTATATTTGGGTGTAATTAAAAAAATTTGCGTTACTGTTTGAGATTTTACGCTTTTAGATTTTGAAAAGATAAGATATTTTTTATCTGCTGTAGATTTCGTTGCTTCGCTATTTAAAAAAAAACGCTGAACGAGAACTTTTTAAAATCTTTCTATCAAGAACTTTGATGTAAAAAGTAACTTTCGGCGTACGATGTTGTTAAAATCGAAAATCATCCGAGTGCTCTTCTGTCTTTCTTAATATAATAGCTTTAAATTATTATTACAAGGAGCTTTTGCTACTGACTGACTTTAATTCATTAATTGAATAATTATTGAATAAAAGTCATCTTTATTGCAAAACTCATATGATAACAGTAGAGGCAAAAAATTTATAATTGTAACAATTCCACGTAGATTCACCTTCGAGAAGATGTACGATCAAGTTCACGCGACAGTTCGGAAGAGCGACGATTTCGCGGATGGAGGCTGATGAAGAACGTCACCGCAGCCGCTGGTGGTTTCTCACCAAAATTCAAGGAAGGCTCCTCAACTATACCTGGAACTCCATTGCCTGGTTTTCAGGTAATAAAGTGTCCGATGGTTTGTAAGAAGGAGTATCCTAGGATGTAGCTGAATATTGAATCAATGTCGATGAAAACAATGCATGTATATTTATTTAATAATCATTGCTGCTGCTGCTGGTGCTGCTGGATTCGGTGAAGTTTGCACTGTTAGTCTTATTGACGACTATTACAGCTTCATCGAAACTGGCTCGCGAA
>DWQX01001131.1:0-31009 GCA_018245475.1 Pharmacophagus antenor
TATATATATATATATATATATATTGTTATATACTCTCATGCAAGTGGCAACTCTGAAATTTGACAGCTGTCACCTCTGTTTGTCACGATTATCAAAAATGGACCACTTTTGGAAAGAACAACGCGTTATAATTATTAAAACTCATTACAAAAATGGGGAAAGTGACGCTGCAACCGCTCTCAAACTTCGCAAAATTTTCAGCCGAGGAAGTGCACCTAATGTGTCAACCTTTCAAAGAGTGGTCAAAAAATTTGAAGAAACTGGATCGATTATGGATAATAAGAATCCTTTACGTCAACGTACCGGTCGGTCTCTTGAAAACATTGCTACTGTAACAAGTGTCGCCGAAAATCCGAAAACATCAATTCCTCATTGTTCTCAACAACTTCAAATTTAACAAACACTACGCACCGAATTTTGACTAAAGGCCTCCTTCCTTCATGCGTACAACACATTCAGTTAACTCAGGAGCTCAAACCAGCAAACCACGGAAAGCGCCGGCAATTCGTTCAATGGGTAATGGAGCAAAGTGATACCAATTTTTCGAAAAAAGTAATTTTCTCCGATGAAACGCATATTCATATGAATGGCTTCGTGAATACACAAAATTGTCGAATTTTGGACAGAAAATCCTCATGCAATCCATAAGAAACAAATGCACCCACAACGAGTAACTGTCTGATGCGGATTTTGGTCAGGCGACGTGATTGGACCTTACTTTTTTGAAAATGAGGCCGAAATTGCAGTGACTGTTAACGGCATTCGTTACAGGAATATGATAACGGACTTCTTGTGGCCTCGAAGGACGGCATGAATCTAGACAACATGTGGTTTTAGCAGGACAGCGCAACCTGCCACACCGCACATGAATCTATCTACTTATTGCATCAACGATTTCCAGAACACATTATCTCAAGAAATTAGGATGTCAACTGGCCACCAAGATCGTGCGATTTAACGCCGTGCGATTTTTTTCTATGGGGTTTTGTGTAATCTTGGGTTTATGCGAATAAACCCGAAACAGTTCCAGAGCTCAAATCGGAAATCCAACGCGTCGTCGGTGAGATAGAGCCACATCTCTCTGCAAAAGTCATGGAAAATTGCATTTAAAGAGTAATGGCTTCTCTTTGGAGCCGTGGGGGTCATTTTCCCGATATTTTATTCAATACTTAATCGGAACTTGTCTTCTTTACAATACAATAAAAAAATCACAACTCTATCATAAAACACTTGTTTTTATTTTAAAATGAAGAAGTGCACTCTTACTGAGACACTTTTTATATATATACACACACTTATATATTACAGTGATCATTAATTTTTTATGTAAGACGTTTTCGAAGCGAAATCAGCCCTGCAATCAAGAATTAATGATGAGGTGATCCATGGCACTGTGGAATGGACTAAATGGAATGCCGACCATAACCGGAATAACAATCCTTGGGTGGACGTTTCATGCATAATCCGGAATGTGTTAGGGCATCTCTGAAATACCCCTGTAATTTCATGCTCCGCTCTAGCTATTAATACCGAACGTAAGATGATTATTTACGTTAATATAATCTTGTAAAATTCTAGGTCTGGCAGATTCTAGGACTAACTGAACTGTATATCAAAGCACAGCCTAAACCACTGGTCCTAGAGACATAAAATTTGAAACATGTGTTCTTGGTATGTGTAGGTATCCACTAGGAAAGGGTTTCTTTATTTCTACTTCTAGAGGGACGAAACGGAGACGCTTGGTGTGTAAATTTCAAAAAAAGTATTTATTCGCCGAATCAGTGGACTTGAAAATAGGTACACATACTGGAGCTGGATTAAAATTAACATTAAATTAAAAAAACGTTACCACGACCAGAGAAGCAGGAGGGTAACGGCTTGTACGAAATATAATTATGTACAAACGTTTTTCAAAATCAATCTTATGTCAAATGACAAATGGTACAATCTCTTCTAATCTTGTATTTAATTTTCTATTAGAAAAAGCATATCTCAAAGTGGGGCTGATAAAAATATTTTTTTCTTTTTTTTATTATAAGTTTGAATCATTCTTTTTTATTGCAAAAAAAGTCTGCTAACACTTAATCCGAACTCCACACGATGTTAAGTGCCTATAATGTACCCGTCATCTGAAGAAAGTCAAGCGTGACTGCTGGAACATAGCAATGTTATTATAGCAACAAACAGTCATTGCGGGTGGTAGCTAGGTAGGCGAATTAAAACATAGCAGTCAGTATTTGAATCAATACGAGTATTTATGTCCACAAAATAGATAACTAATAATTTTTCAGAAAATATTTGACCTTAAATGAATAGAAAGCAAAAGTCACTCAAGTTTCAACAGACGTAAATAAGGGTAAGATCTACGTTATCTATTTTTTTACTTTGTGGTTGAACATTCTGTTCCATTTCTTTTATACCAATATATCATCAAAAAAAAATCGTTAAGATTGTACTCTGTTAAAAGTTAGACGTTATGTATAACTAACAAATAAACAAGATATAAAAATATATACGTTAAAATAACTTATTTAGGAATGGTACATATGATTATTATGCACATAATAGAAGTATGATGCGCGAAAGTTGAAAGGTTTTAATTTTTCTTAATACGGGCTTGTGCCATAAAACGCTTTTATTCTAAGTTTCAATTATCTAAAAATAACTTGTCGTATACATTGTGGACTGATGTAGGCTCATGATTATGGTTGTATTAAACTTGTCGCATAAATGTATATACATATAAAAAGGAACATATCCTACAAGCCTCTGTAGCTCAATGGTTTACCATACTTGGAACGAAATTAAACGCGGAAGTCCGGGGTACGGTTCCCGGTCCACATGCGCCTGGAGTCGGGAGCGATGGTAGGCTCTTCTATAATTCTCGTGACTGGCTACTGCCTTTAAAGCTACCTTAATAGCTTTGCTGTATTCGGACAGTCATACACATGAAAATCAGAGTATGAGTATTTTGGGTCGAGCACGCTTCACCATCAACGACCTTATAATCACTCAACACTTTATCGACCGGTAACAGATTTTTAGGCTTTTCGTAGTCACTGCTCGCCCACGTTTAGCCCGTTGTTCTGCTTTTGTAGCTGATGTCTATTGAGAGACAAACTTTCAGACGATTATTCAGTTCTTTAACACATTCATTTTTAAATGAAAAAAAAAAACTGTTCGGTAGAGTTTATCGAGACAAATACAACAAGATGAGAGAATTTCTTTTTCATCACCGGTCGATAATGTGTTAACATCATATGAAATTTTGGTTAAGTTTTAGCCCATTACGGATATAAAAACACATCCCCCATCCTTGTTATATATTTCATTGTACAAAGGTACATTCAAGTACATTTCAATTGTTACATGCAAAATTAAAATAAGAAACAGAAACGACCTTTTACGTTATTCGGACATTATAATGTAGAACATGCAAAAATAACTGAAAAGATCTTAAATTTGTATAACATTGAATACTTGATCTGGGTTAGTTTTTGTATGTAATTAGGCCAAGCAGTATTATAGCGGTTCCCGGCCGCGTTTATACTTGTAGTGTAGATTTTCAAGAGACGTACAAAATAACTATGGGTACATCGCCGGTCAGTATTCGTAGTAAATATGGTCAGAAATTCGCATCCAAAAAAGCACTTAACTAGATAAAGAAAATATATTCTCTATTATAATACATACAAATATCAATAACCTTATTTGGATAGTCACTGTATAAATGTTTATAATTTTCTATTTACCATGGGCTGTGAAATAATTGTTTCATATAATTGTAACTCCCAACTAGGCCGCAAAGGGTACTGTTTTTTTAATAGGTTACGGACTAACGCTTGACCTGGATTTCACCTGATGTTCAATGATCAAAGAAACCGTTGATGGTAAAGCGCGTTCACCCAAAATATTTATGAAATGTATGATTGCCGGACACAACAATGCTGTTATGGCAGCAGATTGACAATGAGGAGGTTAGCTAGCCAGACGGCTTTTAAAAACCCTGCCTCCATCCAGACTTCACTACACACGTAGTCCGGAATTCAAACCCGAGACCACCGCCTTACAACGCAAGCGGTGAAGCACTGCGCCACGTAGGAAATCAGTAGGCCCAGAATTCACTTGCTCTCATGTTGATTCTCTCATTTGACATTCGAAACACCAATAGCATTGTGGCGGTAGCTTGACAATAGGCGATCGGTAGCAACGAGAACGGAATTCTAAATAACGTTACAATTTAGCAGCTATAATTTTATCTAGCGTCTATAAAAACTGTTGCAGACAGTGTTTCGCAGCTAGATAACAGAGCGCCGCGATATCTGCATTGCAGAGCTGTGCATAAATATGACGAGTGCCCGTGTTGATGCTACCCCGCTTTGCGTTTATATTTCGATGAAATGTTCATTCGCTATCTTGAATTCACATTTTAAAATTAAAATAATATCATGTAAGTATGCTACTTGGGAAAACACATCCGCTATTTGCTTGTGTTATTTGACTGTCCATTTTATTTTTTTCACGTTGTTTTTTTTACACAACTAAGTATAAAGTGGACAAGAACGTTAACTCCTTACAGGTATATAACAAAAGGTGCTGGTTATAACATTTACACAACGCCCAAACTACGATTAAGGTCATAAAGTACACTTTATTCTATTTCCTACTGCGTACTGATTGACAGTAGAAATCGGCACAACGTTTAAACCACGATTAAACATGCATATAACAAGTAATATAATACAAATTGCTGTTCTTCTTCAATAAACGAAAAAAAATCTTTTATAATTTCGTCTTTGGACACGAAAATTACGACTAAATTGAATTTACAAGTTAGCAATATAATATTTTGTTTTATCGAGTTTTGCAAAATAACACTTCCACAATCAATAAATAACGACAAATCTTTTTTTTCTCTCCGTTTGTTTATACACTATATAGGTATTATGGATCAAAGTAAAGGCTTATCCGTTAAGACGTCTCTAACAGCATTCAGAAACAATAATCCCGCGTAGTGAGCAAGCCACGCCAACCTTGTTTAATAAGATTAATTATCATTGGAAGCGTCAAAATTACATTACAATTAAATTTGACACGCGTTCATTAATGTTACGGTAAATTGAATAATATTAGATTTTCATAATAACGTTTTTGTGGCGAAAATAAATCTAATATCTATTTCGATTCGATCACAATATTTTATATTTCGCAGTCTCAAAATATTTATCTATGGATTATTTATTATTAATTTTAATGAAAAATCCTTATTTTAAAATCGCGCTTCCTGTACATGAACGCAGATTTTTATTCTTTTAAAGTAGACATTGGAAGTACTCGCAAGCAGCTTATCGATGGAGATTGGAATCCCGTCAAATACACTTCGTTGGAACGTTGCGTTGAAATTCCAAAGATTATATTTAGTAATGTAATACGGATTTTTTAAAACAACAATTCGAAATTTATTTACAAATTTATTTGATTTCAATTGTTACAGTACGTTTTAAAAATGAAGAACTGCTATAATATATATGAAAAAGAAAATTACACGTTAAAACGATTCTCTAATAACTCATCGATCGTGACATGTTATCAGTAAAAGTATATTTCACTGGTAATATTTCCGTGACATACGGTAGGT
Source organism: Pharmacophagus antenor (assembly GCA_018245475.1). Classification (NCBI taxonomy): domain Eukaryota; kingdom Metazoa; phylum Arthropoda; class Insecta; order Lepidoptera; family Papilionidae; genus Pharmacophagus; species Pharmacophagus antenor. Next base: position 5,639 of record DWQX01001131.1, read on the forward strand.
ATTTGGTGAACCTTCAAACTAAAAATTAAGGTGTTATAGGCTTATAGCAAAAGGGTTTCTCACCGCTCTACAATTGACACTAGAATTACAGAACTCGTCATTTTGATAGAACAATGTTTGGTAAATAGTTCTGTATACATATCTATAACTTCGCGAATTTTGTTTTCTTTTTGTATTATATATTTTTCTAAAACGAAAGATAAGGATTCATTAAAGTATCACTTTACCTAAGGCAAATTAAATGGAATAAAGATTGACCGTAAATAGGTAGTGTTAAATAAAAACTTGAAAACCTACAAAAATTACGTAATGTATATATGAATAGACATGAAAGCAGTATAAAGATGTTAATTAAAATCCTTAAATTAATTACAAATGAACTCGCTATATATTTTTTAAATTTTCTTAAGAAGCGGTTTTTACAGACGGGCGTTTCGAGTGAGAATGTTCACAAGTGCACTTTAATTTGTGAGTAATCCTTGCGGAGAAAATTCACGAGATGTGAAATTTTCACAAAAAGAAATTATTAAACTTTTTATGTAAAATTAAGGCACAATTTTCATAATCGAAAATATGCTACATATACAATATTGAATACAAATTATATAATATACACTTAAGATATTTTAAAAGCTGTAACGATTCTCATGTAACTGTTTACTAATTTATTTATTTATAAAATACATAAAAATCATAAAAGACTAGCTAGCTACCACCCTCATTGATATTTAAAAGAAATAAATAGATACTGAATAATTAAAAAAAAACTTTTTGAGTTTAAAGATCATTTACACGTATATTTGACATGAAAATAACATATATTTTCATTACAATTTAACGGAACTGTTTATTCAAAGTGATATGATGACAACAAAATTAATTAATACCGTAATCATTTAGTTATGTGTACACACAATAAACAGAGACTTGTACTGCGGTTTTGAATAAATTATTTTAATTTTTTATTGGACAGAAGATATTAACATCAATGTAAACATAAATAAAATAAATAATGTTTCATTAGTTTTAATACAGTTATTTATTTATGCGCACGAACACTGAAATTAAAGAATTCGATGATTGACTTAACAGTAGAGCGGTGGACTTTGATGCTATAAAACATGAGGATGCGGGAGTTTGATTCTCACATGAAAAATATAATGAAGAAATGAAAGCAATTATTAAAAAAAAACAATTTTCGTCGATACGTTATGGCAACCAGCATTTGGCACGTGATGTGTACGATACAGGCTTTTCTCCTTGCGAAAGACAGCCCTGAATCCCTGCGGCGATAAAGTGGACTTTTTATGTTACGTACTTTATGAATATGTCAGAAGTTTGAATTAATTGGATGTAGGTCCTAATTAAACACAGCGCGCACTAAATTATGTTATCATCGAACCCATTGCAATCCAATTTGCATCATTCTTAATCGGATTTGTAATGTATGTATGCTATTATTAAATGGCGAAATGGGTTTTATTAATTTTGATAGATGCTTTTTGCGTTTACTTGTTCTGTTAATGGTAGTATGATTCAATATGTTTACGTTAAAAAAATCATTTTACGAAATTCATTAACATTTTATAGACTTTTAGTATAACGAAGCAATTTGCCTATAATAATATTGAAACTAAATTATAATAAAATGTAGTGGGAACTTCCAATGTTTATCTACCAATTTGTGTATTGTCTGCAGCTGAACTGGTTCCGAACCATAAAAAGCAAGAAAATGAATAAAAAGCGTTCTAGCCATTTTGATAAAGCTTTTAGCGTCTTTCGCCTATTCAATATTTCTTTATAAAATAGGATTTGTCAACACTTTTAATAGTCTATCGTATTATTGTCAGTTCGCAGCAAGCAGTGCTCTTACACAACCTGACCAGGAACACAGGTGATAAGTCTTTGTTTTTTTAAATATTAACTTTATAGGGCAGAAAAGTTTGGCTCACGTTGCCACCCACAGCTATATATTATTATATTTTTTTATTAAGTGTTAAATAAAAAACATATCAAATAGCGAAATAATTAGGTTTCTGGCGACTTTTGAAATTGGGTCTTTCAGTATGAATTGTATCAGGCCAACTCACCTTATTCCAATATGCAAGCATTTATTAGTCAACAAGTAAAATGTTTCATCCTTTCTTCGCTATTTCGTTATAAGTGAATTGTACATTGAAGTGAGCGGCGACTAAAATTATTTAAAATTTATGTGAAAAACAATTTAAGGTAAGGTAAAAAGAAATCTTTATAAATGGGCAATATTAAATTATTTTCATGAAAGTGCTTGTACACTGTCGCACACGCTTTTTAAGCGAAGTGGCTTTTATCAATTTTGGTCAAAGTAATTCATGCTCGTTAATGGGTTTTCACACTTACACATTTTTCATTTCATCGTTAGTGTCGGAGATAAATGTTTCTTTTTTTTTTGGTGGTAATTTGAATTATAATTGTACAATGTTATTTATGATGAGTATATTTTTTTACATATAACGTTATACAACTATTTTAATTTGTAAAACGATTTTTTTTTTATAAGTTTGATTGTAGATTATTTTAGTTTACACGACGGCCTTCAATTTCACATTATTTTTAATGATAGTGAGGTGGAAGATGGTGAAGCGTATTAATTAGTTTAAGTATGACCAACAAATCATAGTGGATTTGTGTGACATATTTCTTAAAATAATGTGGTATTTAAACCGTTTTGTTACTTGACTTTTTAGCATGTATTAAAAAATCATATTAATGTTTTTCGTTAATCATACTGAAGAATTATTAACAGTTACATAATTACAGATAGGGCGATTCGATGTTATGAAAATTTCTGAGATTTAATTTTATGTATAAAATCATATTTATCAGATGCAGTAATTTTTGTGCTCGATTTGTAATTCTTTTGAAATTTCCATTCTATTAGTGAATTATTTATGAAATTGTTTTTCGTCAAAAGTTCATAAAATCGAGTGGATTGAAAGCGAATTGCGCGTAACTCTTTACTTCCGTGTAATTAAAAATCCCGACGCTCACTAACGACCTCTGCACTTTGCTTCAATGGACGAGTTTCCTTTTAAAAGTGTGCGGAAGGAAACCTGTAAACTTAACCGCAGGTTCATTTTGAGATATTTTACATTAACCTTAAATATAAAAAGAGGGGTTTTTATTGGCAATGCATGACATTTTTACCTTTTTTATCAGTTATGGGGTAACACTTGACCACGATTTCACCTGATATTAAGTAACAATGAGGCCGTAGATGGAGAAGCGTGTTCGATCAGAATACTCCTGGCTCTCACATCTATGACTGCTAGAACAATGCCGTTATGACGGCAGAATGATACTGAGAGTGGTAGTTAGCCAGGCGGGTTCGAAAAACCTTACCACTATTTAACCCCTATTGCAAACCAATTTGCATCATTTGACACATGATCAAAAAATAGAAGTCGTTAGTTGTGTATTACATGGCAACTACTACACACCTGCGTCACAATGGCGCTAAAACATATTTTATTTTAAAAGTAATTACGTAAAGTACAATAAATTATTAATTTAATTTAATTATGTACTTAACATTCGAAAATACGATGCACCTTCTACGACCTCATTGTCATTAATTAACACCATGTATCAATTGAAGTCAAGTGTTGGCCCATTGCCGATAAAAAAAAATATACCCACACTAAATACTTATTGATAGCTACATAATATTGATACTGGGATACTAAGCTGTGTATGATTGCCAATATTAAATGGATTTTATTTATAATTAGCGAAAAGATTTATATTAAGCAGAAAAGACATCATATGTTGAACCACAGTCGCATATTATTCATTACAATAGCAGTACAATCGCAAACAATGGCGGTAAAACAACAAGCCAACATTTATCATTTAAAAATGGCCGATAGTCCGCGTATTACAACGTTTCCCATAAAATATATAGTTTTTTGATATTTGAACAATAAAATGGCCATTTATTACCGAGATGTATTTTAAAAATGCGATATAACATAAATTTATGTTTTATATTTGCTGCAATTGGAACTTACAAGTTGAAAACGAAATTTATACATGACGTATATGAAAATAATCCTAGAGCTTTTAACGTCGTGAAAGTTTCCGGATATCGCTGCATATTTACAGGGAGCTTTGTAAATTCGAAGCACTGCTTGCAAAATAACTAAACTATACACGAAAAGCTAGCAGACAGATGTCTTTTCCAAGCAGCATAACTTTGAAATTTGATTAACATTTTTTTTTAATTTTTTGATATCTTTTATATTTTTCACACGTAGTACTCTGACCCCAAGATGGATAATTTTGTACAGCACTTGTAGCATGGGTCATTAGTGGTGAATATATATATATATAGATATTTTTAAACACATATATAAATATAGGAGTACATAAAAATCCAGACAAACACCCACAAATGTTCATCACATGAATATTTGTCGTCAGCAGAGATCAAAACTGTGACCTGTTTGTAAGAGGCAGGATCATCACATTTTCATTGATGACAAAGAACAACGAACCTATATTTAATAAGGCACATCACAATTATAATGAAAAAGTGTCTCCAAAATAAACGGTTATAAATCCACAATTCATCAAAAATATAGACTTTGTTCATTTTGATACTATTGTTTATCCTTGGCAGAATAAAAATGACGTAATCTAATGGATAGGTTGTGGAGGACGCGAAGACCCTATGGATCGGTCCTTTATAAAATTGACGTGTGACAAAGGTGTAACTTCTGAAATGAAGGATTATAGAGTTGATTTAACTGCCTCTGGCACAGTAGTTTATCGCTTCCTTTGTAACACGAATGTCCCAGGTTTGATTTCAGGGCTTTATGAATGATGGAATTGAATGGTGGCAAGAATTTTTCGAATTGTCCTGCCTATCCTACCAACTTCAATGTTAACCTGCCGTCATAAGCGTATTATTGTATTTCGAAAATAATACATGTCAAAGTCCGAGTAGTTCGTGCGAATAGGTTTCTCTATCTGCTACCTTATCGTCACTTAACATCGCGTGAAATTGAGGTCGTGTTAGCGCAAAGACAATAAAAAAATAAGACGAACTAAAGCAAATTATACAAAACTAATAAAAGCAATGAAATTATTATCATACATACATGTTTTTCATAGTGCCGGAAAAGGGAAATACATTGTCAAAGTCAAATAAATATTAATGGCGTTAAGAAATCAAATATTAAACCATCCACAAGACGGAACAACGTCGCCTTTATGCATTATTCCGCTGCTGACCTCTTTATGGTGTTGTTGTTTTAAAAAATTCACTCATTATTTCATTCGTTTGATGACAGCGAGTTTGTATTCCAAGTCAAGTGTAGCACTGGAGTATCAGATCGGGGTTTGCATGCATAAATACTTTCGTGCTGTTAAAATTGCAGAAGCTAACGAAAAACAAGCACAGCTTAGGGATAAGCAGATCGACCAATCTGCTGACTTATATATGCATATTGAGTTACTTGCTCATCCCAAAAGGTTTTTTTTTAGTTATGATAAATATTATATTGCATTAATTTCAATGTTTTAAAAATAACTGTAATAACAACTACTGATTTCATGTCATCGATTGTCCTCTACATATGGAGTCATTCGTAATATTGTAATTTATAATAAAATATATTCATACCATAACATTGTCAAACACTAAATAACTTTTAATAGATGCCCTTTTTATCTTTTTATCAAGTTCTTTAACGCTCCACTCCTCAGGATTTAAGTTGCCCTCTGGAACTGACAGATGCTCTTCTCAAAGTTGTGAAATTTATGTTAAGAAATGAAAAATGTAATGTTATTTTCAACTACAGATTTATAAGTATATCGTTGCTTGTAATTATTTAAATTTGAAAGAATTTATTTTCTTCCCAATTATGTAAATCTTTTTATTATTTTGTATCTCACGTTTTTATAAGTATTCCGGTACCAAATGTGACTAACAGAACACTAATATTAAGCAACCGCCATCCGTCTGTCTCTGTGTAATCGTAAAAGGTAATCTGAGAAAGTTGAAATTTTCTCAGATAGTGTATGTCGATTACTGATACAACAATAAATAATAAAAATAAAATAATAATTAAAAGAAACGTGATTTTATTGCCGTTCATCGTACGGAACCCTTGGCGATGCGAGTGGGATTCGCTTTTAGCCATTAATTGTACATTACATGCTTCAAAAATATAAATGTACTTGCGCTTAGTTTTAATTAATGAAATATTAATTGATATAAACTAAAATGTTAATTATATGGCTTTCTCTTTAATATAATTTACTGTTAGACATGTTATTGTTGAGTGAGTATTCTAGGCTATAATTAAAAAAAGGGTTCAACCGTTAAAGGTTATGCTAATGATAGCTAATATTTGACCGTGTTATTTTACGATTTCAGTTTAAAATTATCCACGTAAGGGATTTTTAAGTTGGAATTGGCAAAAATTTTATCTTTACATTATTTGAAAAAACTATATTACTTTCAGATTTTTTTTTTATGTAAAACGTCTCACAAACTTTTTCATTAAAGTATTATAATAATGCGGAAGTGAAAGTTCGTTGGATAAAATCAATTGATCCCTAGTCGTCGCAGGTGTGACATTACTTAGATTAATCTGCTTTTAAATTTGATAGCTTGATCGTCATCTATCTTGATTCGAAGCCAGATGTCGCCGGATCTTAGATAAACACTGTCTATACACTGCGGTCGATGCAGCTGACACCTTGTGAATAATATACACGTTATATATAACTAGTCATCACCAGCCCGCTTCCCTGGGCGTGATATTTTCTATTTAATATTAAACTATTCACAATCTTGGCCACGTGTGTGGATGTTTAGTTTAGCATTTACAGTTAATTGGCATTATTATGTAGATAAAAAGATTTTTATATTTTTATTTTCCGTTACTTGACCAACGATGAACATAAAATTAATAGGTTTTACTGGAATTTTAAAATTCACTTATATTTCTCTTTCGTTAATTAAAATCGTCCCTGAAAAGGTTAAGAGTAATTCTCCTGTACTGTATTAGTTTTCGTTTCTATCAACTCTGAGAATTAAAAATTTCATTAATTTTGAATCCCCTTTAGAGGTCGAATTTTAAAAATCCTCTTTCAGGAACATTTTAGCTGAAATACACTATACAGGCGGTTTCTTGCGCCGGAAAAATAATAAGTTGCTGTTGGATAGTGATTAAAAACATTTTCCTCAATTATCTCAAAAGTAGTGTATTATTAAAAAGACTGTCGTTGCATTCTATTTGAGTTACTTTTGTCCCAGAAAAATTCAGCATTCCCATGGGATTAAGTATATTGTATTTAATTAAAAAGTAACCAATAGATGGCGCTATCAGAAAATGTTGAGTTTAATATTTTATGAACGTAATACGATGAGAAATTTTTGTAAATTCGGAATGTTTCACCACTTTGCAAATTAATTTTGGTACAAAAGGTAACACAACAGTCATTAACTGTTAGGCGGTACTAAGTTTGCCGCGTCAGTTAGTCTATAATAAATCTTAGTACCCAGAATGCAAAAGGTAGGAAAGACACTTTAAAAACGTTATTATCAAATTGTTCTAAATAATAATTTTTATCCGCATACTACGTAGAACACTATTTTCCTTAGTTCTTTAACCCCCTAATATAATTTCAATATAACGTTCAAGAAGTATTCGTGCCCAAGTTTCCATAAAAGATGACATTCCATCCAATTGAAGTTAATATTATGATCGTAGTCTGTTAATTTTGAATTTTATTCCATTAAATATAAGCTATTGGATACGCCATTTTTATTTGTAAATTCTTTGCATGATAATGACAAGAATTCTTCATCGACATAGTAATTCTTAATATTCTTAAATCCATCATATTTATAAAAAGATGAGTAAAGATGTTTTATTAAAATGAAGTCTGCCGCGTAATTCCGAACCCAAATGTTGTAACACAGGCACTGTTATGAGTTGAATTCTTCGTTAGTTACTATAAATTTAATCTGCATTAACAATTGGTAGAGTGCTAAAGACTAATAAAAGACGCAATTAAAGTGCTGAAGAATAATAAAAAAACGAATATTGCGCGACTGATTTGTTATTATACAGACATTATATTATCATTAATTATTAAATTGGAGTTTAAGCGTATTTTATTATTAGTTACAGTTATTAATTACAGACATTAATTTGTAATACTAACGTTAAAACTACAAATTCAAGATATTCATTTAATTAGTGAATCGTGCGTAAACGTCAAAGTAATATTACTACACTTATATAATATCATATTCACATTACCAACAAAGAAAAATGTTTTTATGTGTTCACTTGTCCATGAAACTTTTACGAGAGATGAGAACGGTATAACAAAACTATTGTATTTGCCGTGGATGTATGATTTATTATTATAATTGGTAGAGAATTTTTTTTTGATATTCCCTCTCATAAACAGACATAACTCATGATTTACTACGAACATAAAATCGAAAAAGGTAATGAAAATAAATGATAATAGTTATTAAGTAAATAAATATTGTTAATAAAATAGAATAAATTATATTGTCACGTTTATTTCAATTTTGTAATTAGTGAATCTGGATAGTCGTAGAGTTCTTTACACGTGTTGGGCTTGCTATCAATTTCAATATCAATCTGCCACCACAACAGCATTGTTGTGTTCCAGCAGTCATATATGTGAGAGCCAAAAGTATTTTAGGTCATCGTGCTTCAATATCTATGCCCTTATTATCACTTAACATCAGGTAACATCGAAGTCAAGTTTTAGTCCATTGCCGATAAAAAAGAGAAAATGCCCTATGTTCCCGTAATAACTAATAATTTAATGTTTGTAAAATTGCGAAATTTCAGAATCGTTCATTAATAATAGATATTTTAAATTAATAATAAAAGTTAGTAAATTTGATCTGAATTCAATATCTTCGCGCGAAGTTGCAACTGCAGCTTGAAAACTAGCTAAGAATTAATTTATTTGAAGTCAATGTATAGCAACCAGTTTTCGAAACTCAAACCTTGCTACCCTACTTCATAGAATAATTTATAGTATAAAATTAAGTTCCGTGTTGAAGTGTATATATGTGTATGTTCATAAATTGGTCATTATATTTTTGTGAAACTACTGTAAGTAGTGAATTAATGATATCAAAATAATTTATACGTTAATATTGCTTTCACATTTCTTAGAATAATTTATATTGATAAATTATGATAGGTGTTGAAATGTATACATGTCTATGCCTATATATTAGTTATTATATTTCAGTAGAAAACTACATTATCTAAAAATTATTTTCACAAAAACAATTTAGGTATTACTATGTGAAAAACTCTGACGCTTTTTAAATGAATTATGCGCTTGACGGTATGGAAGATTTAGCATAGATAAAGTTAGAAAATAATAAGGAAAGAGAGAGATCGTTCAAGAGATGGCAAGAAAAAAAGAGAGAAACAGCACAAAAGATTAGATTTATCCAAGTCATTTGTAACAAATGGTAATAATAAAGAGACATTTGAAACATTTATTGTCAACAAAAAATCTAGTCCAATTTTGATTTCAATGGGCCGTGTCTATTTATTCCACTACAACTTTTTATTAGTCACCAAATAAAATATTGAAAAGATGACCAATTATGACCATAAAATATATACGAACATTATAGAAGTTAAAATATTGTATGCTATATGAGGGAAAATGACAACAATATTCAGGGACATACATTAAAAAAGATTAAGTTAAATTTCCGGGCCACATGAGTAGTAAAGTTTGGTGGTAGGGTTTTTCGACCCCACCTGATAAGGTATCACCCTCAATGACAATCTGCTGCCTTAACAAGATTACAGTGTTCAGGCAGTCATACACGGGATAACCAGAAGTAATACAGGCGAATGTACTTTACCATCTACGGTCTAATTGTCACTTAACATATTTTGCCATCGGCACTAAGTGTTAGTGCATAATCGACACAGGTTCATATATTTAGAGTTTGCTAACTACTGAATACGAACTACATACGTAATTAATCAAGTTATTAGTGTGACTGTTGTCGTAAATTTCGACTGAGAAATAGCACCGGGCAAAGCATAACGGTGACGTTGCATTTTCTCTTTTACGAATATCACAATGCATTTCCGCAATGCAGTAATTTAAACTATTTTAATTTAAACTAGATATTTTTCTTGGAGACGTAGAAAATTTTAATTTCGTTACACATTACCGTTCTATATTTATACGTACTATAAGTAATGTTATGTATTTAAATGTCCATAGTACGTGTATATGTAAAAATAATTTTAAGTTTATCTGATTTCCATTTGTTTTATTTAATTATAATTTTTAATTCAAATGAATCTTTAATAAAAAAAATTGATGTTTTAGTAAAGCATAAGAATCCTTTTGGACTTCTTTTAAATGTATAATGTGAATGTCAAATGTTAATGACGTTTACTTTCTTCCTGTATTATCAAATACGCAAAATTAAATTCGGAGTACAACTATTTATAAATCCATGCGTCGAAAGTAACATACACAAAAGACAGAATAAGACATATTAAATCTTGAACGCTTGAGTCCCGAACTGTATATCATAACGGCAAAGATATCCGAGCAGGTGTAATTGACGTTTGAAACACTTCGCATCTATTTCGATTCCAGAGACACGATTTACATGAGAGCTGTGGAAAGGTAAATACAAAATGGCGGGCGCTAAAACGTTCGTGACTTGCATCTGAAATAAAATCTAGATATTCTTTATAACAGTACTGTGATATGCTAAATTTGCAATTGTATACTTTTTTATGTTTTCATGATATTAAACAGTTGGTTATCGAAAATTTAATTTGATCCAACAATGGATTATTTGAGATTTATCAAATAAAAATAAAATACAAAGCGGTCGATTTTCAAAGGTGTTTTATATTAATTATATACTTTTTTTTTTTCAAATTAAAGTTTTCCGAGTTACAAAATTATAAACTATGACAAATGAACGCTTTGTATTTTTCATTAGTGATACCAATATAGTTAAAAATCATGGATGTCTGATTTTTTTTTAATTTTTTTAAAAACAATTTACTCCCTACAAAATAAAATTGCTAAAGAAAAATTAATGCTTATCTTTTTTATTGTACCACATTGAAGGTTACAATTGCTCTTTTCAATTTTTGTGGAACCATCCGAGGTTCACGAGGTCTTTTTTCAAATAGAAATAAAATAATCAAAATCGGACAAGTCCGCAAAAAGTTATACGTACGCAACACATGCAAAGGATTACACTTTTATAAAATCATTAAAGAACATTAAAAAAATACTTGATAACTCTCGTTCTAGTCGTTGGTTAAAAATAAGTTTCTGTGTAAAAGTGATTTCGAGCATAATACATTTGATTTACATCCTAGATTGTAACAAAGTAAACACTTAAACTGGGTCGACCGTAAATTTAACTAAGACCAATTCTCTTAATCCAACTTCGGTGGTCCTTAACTACTTGTAAGTCTAATCTAAGACTAGAGTACGTGATGAAACCAAACCTAGCGAGTGCTTGGTGTACCTATTGTGCGATTAACTAAGAGTGGAACTAACTCAACACCAATTCTCTTCGATAAAATTCTTTAATCCAAGCGTTACTTCTTGCAAATCCATGACTTAATAAAATAAACTTTTTTCTTTGCTAATTTTATAAATCACAAATAATAATAATTTCCTTAATCACGAATATGACAACTTAATTGCAATCGCGATGAGTTTCGCTATTACAAGTGGTTTTCAGTGGTATTTAGAATATCTCTACAATAAAACCGTAACACTTCATGATACAATCAATGTATATTCATTAGATTTTCCAATAGAACGACTAAAATAACCGAAACTCTAAACAAATATTAAATATGACAAAATAAAACGTTATATAGTTTCGTAATACGAGTAATAAAGAGTATAAATTAAAAAAAAAACCTGCAATAGGATGATATCGCTAAAATTAAAATGAACCTTAAAAGCATAATTTTTACTATTCCTTCTCACTTCAAGCATAAGATTCATTCTAAGTTCAGATTTATTCTTTCTTTTGAAATGCAAGCAGATTATGAATATGTCACGAGGAGAGATATTAAGAGATTCTCTATAGTCAGAGATGAAATCCATTGTCAACCCCACAATGTTCAACAGTCAGTTCGTTTTCTAGCGGTTTCTAATTCATAAAAGGGTTATGAAATCCGCTGAAAATCTAATTTTTATTCAAACGAATATTTTTTAATACCCTCCCCGTACGAACACTGCACGGAACTAGACAACAGGACGTAAATGTTAAAACATAGAACAGTCATCTAATAATAAAACGATGTGAACAATTATTGTAAACACAGTGAATAAAGGAATAATCGACTTTCTTCTTATAATTTTAAAGCTTAGTCCACTACATTTATAAAGGATTTTAATTATAGATAAATTTAATTTTAAAACCAATAAAATTTTATGTATATTAACATCAATCAATCGACTTTTATTCAGTTGTGATTCACTTTGGTTGTTCGTCAAATTCTAAACGTTCAAATGTTCTCTAATTATAATATAATTATCTAGTTGTGGTCGACCAATCGTCCATTGAGTATGGGCCGACCTTAAGATATTCGTGATTGTGGACAACGTTTATTAGACATTAAGAAGAGGACGTGTTTTTTTTTATGCTCGTTCCCCCCTGTCATGTGTAAACAGGGCCTAGTCATTTCCAATTTCTTAATTTCTTATAGTTTAATCTCGCTCTCACTCCTTCGTCCATTCTCATTTCTCGCTTTTATTCTTTTCCATTTTCTGTCATACCACATTCCCTTTCCTTTTAGCATACCTCACGCTTAAATAAAGAAGACAGTTTAATTATTTTACATTAATATCTTATTTTTTACATTATTCTAAATTAATTACATTACTAATATCACAAAATTATTTTATTTAATTTTTGTTTCCCTTAGCTTCTAATTCTTCTATGTCTAATTTTTATTTATTGTTTTCCTAATAATCTTTTTACAAAATTCTATAAATATAATTCTACTGTCCTCTTCTCCTATCAGCGATGGTATCCTTTCATCCTCCACTTTCTTCCTGAAGAGGACGTATTGTTAGTCAATAAAAAATTTCTTGTAATATATTGGCGAAGAAAATGCGGAAGTCTATTAAAGCGGACCACATTAGTCGATGTCGATGTTTTGACTACCTCCGTGGCGTAGAGGAGGTCCTACTGCTTGCCTTGTGACGCGGAAGTTTCGGGTTCGATTTTCACGCGACTGGAGTAATAGGATCTAGATGATGGTAAGGTTTTTTTTACCCGTCTGGCTAGCTACCACCCTCAATGACAATATGTCACCATACTGATCTATTGTTTTTAGTAGTGAGAGATATATAAGATACATTTTGTTACATGAACTCTTAGCCACCGGGCGGCACCTTGTTGGTGCCGTTCGTAAACTGTTCGGCAAATTATATAGATAATAAAGATATTAAAATAATAAAGAGCCAGGCCATTATTGAGAACTGTTGGAATAAAGATAAGGTAAGTAAATGTATAATGAATTATATTCAAGCCATAAAGATCAGCGAATGGGAACAAGCGATGTATTTGGGACCCGAATAAAAAAATACCTTTATATTTGCGGACGGCGCTGTTATTACGTGAAGGAGAAACTTCGTGCCTCTTTTAAACACATTACACGTCGATATTAGACCACATTGCTACAGTATTAAGTCTCTTTTTTAGTATTTGGTTTTAAAAATCATAACAAAAGAAGTTTAAAAACAACGATGTTAAAAGTTCAGTAAATATGTTAGTGTAGATACAACTGCGAATGTACAGAACACGCGGCGAGTTTGTTACGAAGCAATTGAAATGGTTTCTCCTTAGAAGCAACGTTCTCACACATCATCAAAGCCTTTTTATAACCTTTAACTAAGTAAACTACCTTGGTAAAGTATTTCTTAGTAAAAGACATTTAAATAAAAAAAAGTTTCTTTTTTTAAATTGCAGTTAACTATAATTTAGGTTCCATTTGACAAATTGGGATAATACTTTAAAAAATATTAAATATCTCGGATATAAACAAGGTCGCATATAAGTAATTTATTTTAAATTTTTAAATTTAGAAACTGAAAAACAGCGTGCGATTTTCGAAAGCGTTTTTTATTTATTTCTCACACACTGTTAATGAAGTTTCCACGAAAACAAAAAAATACTGAATTACAATAGTTCTGATCATTTGTTGGCTAACATTAAACCTATAATATTCGTCTTTATAATTAGAGATTAAAAATTTTGTAAGAATAATAATACTAGTTCTGATAAATATTAAGTAAGATATGTATATATAGTGCGTATCCATTACAAGTAAGTAAATGTTCTGCGTAGATCGTAGTTTTGCAATATATAAAACGCTAAACAAAAATCATTTCACTGCAGCTGTATCGTACGAGAGTTGCGAGAAACTTCCCTCACAGCGTGTTAGTTTCCAGCAATAAGTTACAGTTGGAATGTTTGACAAACGTGCCAAAAGTTCCGCTTAATACGTTCGTGGAGTTGTTTCTTTGACTGGGTATTTTTTTTTACTGTACATACTGTATGAACATTAAACGATTGTTTAAATATAATATACACAGATTTGAACTGCCTTCGTGACGCAGTCGTTTAGCCGCTTGGGTAGTAACGGAGAGGTACTGGATTCGATTCCCGGGCCACAGGGGTAGTAAAGTCTGGCTATTTACCACTTTCAATCTCAATCTGGCGCCATAGTAACATTGCTGTGTTCCGGCAGTAATATATGTGGGAGCCAGAAGTATCCTAGACCAACACGCTTTACCATCTACGGCCTCATTGTTGGGTTGCTGTGTAAATATGTTAACTAACGCAACATTCCTTTGAGCAGATGAATCGCTAACCTTCACATGAACCCATTCAGTCGTTTTGTTAAGTAAAAAAAAATACAGCCAACAAATCTTAATAAAGCCAACCCAACTCACTTTACACTTTCCTTTAAACATTTAAAATAGTGTTCGCAGGCGTTTAACACACATGGTTCTCTTATCATTTAAATATTACTCTGTTTTTGGAGTTTTCGTTATACCTTTGTTAAATGAGGATGTTCTTTTCTTACATAATATTTACTTTAAACTTGTGCTACAAAAAGCTCTTTGCTTATCCGATTTCGGTTTACGAATCGTCCAATGGTGACATCGTGATATTGTCAGCCTTTAGACGCTAATTAGTTTCGTATACATAATTTCCTTCTCCATACTGTTCACAGATATGCAACGAAAAGTTTTAACTACTGTTAGCTTTCAGATTACAGATCCACGAGCACTGAGTCTGATGAAAGCCGCCAAAAGACTACGAAAACATCATTCGAATATAGAAATTTAACTACTATGTTACAAGCAGCAGTATTATAGCAAAATTTCGCCTTAATCATGAGCAAAAGCAACTGTTTACTATTACTTCTATATCCACCTCCTAAAAACTATTATACTAGCATAAAACAAAAAATACTACTTTTATGTTCATCTTATTTTTATTTAAAAAATTAAGCATTTTACTGAAGCGGGGTTAGGCATATTGTACGGTGTTCGTTCTTATGTCGTTGCGTCTCTAAAACATAAATATGAAACAGAGCTGTCCGTAAGTAACCAAAGCAACATATGCACAGTACTGCGCTAGATTTCTGCGGTTTCCGCCAGTATGAGCAACATTTATGTTTTATATTATTTACAAGCCACACAAATTGAAATCAGAAATACACTAACTTTTCAATGTAAAAACACAGAGGAATAATCTTGTGATTGTAAAGATTATAACATATGACTGGCCCATTGGTATTATGGTAGTAATCCTCTTACGCCAGGTGTCGCGGGTTTGATTGCAGCTGAGGACAAACAATCATGTGATGAACGTTTGTTGGTGTGGTGTGTTTAGTTGTATAAATATCTAGGCATGTACATCAATCTCTAATAAACTAAACTATTGGTGCTGCTTGGCTATCTATCTAGTAGTTAGAGTACTACATGTGAAAAATGTCCCAGATATTCTTTTATTATTTGTGCAGTGAATTTCTTTCCAATGTTATATTTCTTTCCACTCCTTATATCTGTATCGTTCTATTGTCATTTAACGAGGTATTTTCGTAATAAAGTTTGTCCGTGCGTCCGCTTCCATTGTTCGGATTAGCTTGAGATTTAATAGCGCGATAAAAATTCCCTTTTCAGCATTCCTTTAAGCCGTAAGTGAACAATAGAGTAAAGTTTAACTATATAATGGAATAAAACTTAAAGGAGGAGAGGTACTCTGCGACCTAATTTTTTACAGGAGCGCTAATTAAAAACATGTTATTGATTTCATTTCAGATTCTCGAAAATCTTTTATTGTTTGACACTAACTATAAAGTGATAACATAATTCTTTGTGGCTACATTTAACCCTTTGCGGATGTATGTCTGCAAATAGCCGCCCAAGTATTTTCACTATTGCATAAATTATTTGCCATTTACACTGCAACTTAGGCAATGTTGTTAATAATTTCAATAGTTTCGCCTTTGTAATTAATACTCTTAATAACATACATTTTTCAAACTTTTAACTGCAGCTTTAGCGGGGTTATCCGTAAAGGGTTAACAATCATGATTCTTAACACTATATCTAATAGTGTCCAAAAAGAGACCGACACGATAGTATGTTTGATCATAGACTATAGTTTTTATTTAAACGTAATGGTTAGAATTGTGGAATGGGACAATCGTTCGGAAATTTATCAGTTTCAACTACATATGGCAGAATATTGGGCTAAATGTGGATAAAAGAGGAGCGACGAATAGCTAATTAATCGGCTTCTTAAAGTGATCATAAAAGTTTAAATTGCAAATATGAGAACATCGTAGTAAACTCTTCATGTCTATGTATATGACTGAATGAATTTCGATCTATTTTTTTTTAGGTTGATTGAAAGAATTATTAATAATTATTAAACCCGCTAAGTTTTTAAGGGCTATCTTTTTTTATAGATTAGATTATTAGCTAACAATTGAATTCGATTATATCTGATATTAAGCGCCAAAGGCCGCAGACGGTGAAGCATCTTCGCCCCGAATGTTATTGGCTCTCACGTGTATGACTTCTGGATCACATCTATGATGTTATGGCGGAAGACATATAATGAGGGTGGTAACTACTGAGGTAGGTTCCAAAAACCTAAATACTATCCAGATACCACTACTGTAGTCCGCGAATCGAATCCAGGCCCTTCGCACTACAAAGCAAGCGCTAAACCACTGCGCTACAAAAGCAGTCAAGCTATCAACTCTTTAATTTAATAGGAATAATATTATATCAGTCTGTCTGAAATGATTCGCGTTGAAATAAATTTAACTTTTTTTCGTCCTACAAAATTTAAAGCGAGGACAATTCAGCTTTGTAGGATATCGACGAATCGCCTTTTGTTCTTTTACATTATTTGTGAGTCAGTTGCAGTAACCGAGTTTTATGTTTGCCAACTAGGGGAGTAAGGGATTGACCTAGTTTTTTTTTATTATTCATCGGGTTTTGGTTTATTCATTGGGGCTGACATGTCGGTATGAAAATTCAAAGCACTGTTTTTTCAAGTCATTTGAATAGTACATTTCTAGTTCTGAAGGTTCCATAGCGTTAGTTTTAGCCGCGTAATAGTAGATTATAAATCTTCAAACCCAAACTGTCATTTCGGTATAAAATGCACTGTAGCTAAAATTATTTTATTACAAGATTTAAGATATTATGTATCAAAGCGATTCCAAATGTTACTTTTTATAAACATCCTTACGGCCACATTTAATATCATGCACGTCGTCTAGCTTTATTGTAAAAAAAGAGTGTATTATAAAGTCAGTTCAAGAGTTTGTCGACTTCTTAGATTTTATTGTATAGTAACTTCATGAATAACATGTTGGCACAAGACTAAGCTTACTACCTCAACAAGTATTCCAACTTTAATTATATCCAAACAAAGTTATCTCGCGGATATTGTTCAAAGTAATTCACCACTTACTCGATATTAACAGATCATAATTAAAAAAACCCTTCAATAATGTTTCCTTGTTTTATTATATATTATCAATGTACTGCTAATTAACCTCCATTTTATATGATTTTAAGTCACAGTGAAGCCGCAGGTGGTGATATATATACCTTTTTTATTTACGTGGAGAATATGCCTTCGTATACCTGTCTTCGCGCACAAAACAAGATATGTCGGACTTGCACCGAGTAACACCCCTACAAATTTATATCATCGCAGCATTACGGTAGGATCACAGAAACGCTTGTGTACACCTTCGCGACCCAGTCAGTGCCGGCCGCAACGTGCGGCCCCCCTGGAGGGAAGTAAACCTCCCCTGTCCCCCTCCAGGTAAGACGAGTTGGAAGACATAAAGCGCTTTCCTCTCTGGCCTCTTACCCTCAAATGGGCAACGAACCCCCCTGAGTCCATTACCCAGAGGCCATGCCAGTCAAGTAGACGAGCACCAGAAAGAATAAATCCTTGAAACGCCCTGCGGCGGTTCTGGTCTTCGACACCGCTGCCAACCGAAATTCGGCTGCGGAAAGTAGGACTATCCCTTCTCCCCCCCAGCCCCACCGCCGCCGCATCTGCGGTGCGACACCGCTTAGTTGCGGAAGGAAGGGAGAGCAGCAATTCGCAATACCAACACTCCTCTCCCACCGCGACTCCACCACGGCTATGAAGGCAGCGCGATTGACACCTCGTTCGCCGCACATTGCTCACGCAGCCTACCGGCACATATCCGAGTCAAGATCCGCAAGCCTACCTGGAGTGATCACCTTGAGCCGGCCGGGTAGGTTCCTCTTCGCTTCACCGTGGCTGACTAGGCAGGGGTTACTAAGCCTCTCCGCCACGACAAGGCGACTACCAGTTCGGGGGGAGAAATATACACCTCCAATATTTCTGTCTCTCATGAATAACTGGAATACAGCAACACTGTTATGGCGACAGATTGGCAATAATGGTTGTAGCTAGCCAAGTGGTTCGGAAATACTTTTCCATCATCCAGACTACACATATGGCTCTGCAATGGAAAACGGGATCTTCGTGTTTCAAGGCTAAGGGTAAGTCACTTTGCCATGGAGGCAGTAAAATTATTTATTATCACATGTGTTATTTATTTACTTGTATTTCGTTTTAGAGTAATTCTATAAATTGTTGATAGTTATAAAAAACTAATATTTATGATATCTTTTGAATTTTCTTCCTTTAAATTTTTAACAACAGTTAGATCTTTCTACGCTGTAATATTTACTTGTTATATTGTTATTTATTTACATAAATTAATTTGTATTGTTAGGATATACTATTATAAAGTCATTAAGTTAATAATAAATTTAATGAATATGTAACACGTACAGAATTTTATTTGCTGTAAACGTAAAGAAATTTAACCAAAAAGTCTTCTGTCCGTTAAAATCTAACGAGGCACTTAAAAGTTTCTGTTTTGCCAACTTACTGAGAAAGTTTCGGCAAACTTTTGAGGTCTAATGAATATAAATTATATAAAGTTAGACGTGGGTGCGAAAAAAACACGAGATCTTAGGTATTGTAAGAATATAAGAAAATTGATGCTAAATGTTTGCCCTAATGTATCAGATAAAAGCAAACATGAAGTTACTGAAAATAATACGACTTTGATCAACGATTACTTATATGTACGCGAGTACATAAAGGTAATAAAACTAAATTTTACGGACTTTATCGAGTTTATTTGCAATATTGAATTGCCGACAATTTGCTTATAAATATCCACGGAAGCAGTTGCTTTAATTGTAAACAATTAAATCCATGTGAACATTCAAAAACGCCTATGAAGGCTTAATTGGATAAAGTATAGATGATGATGGGTTCCCTTATCCGCATTTGGACTCCGACCGATCCTTGATGTGTAAAGAATTGGCTGTGTAATTTAGCTAGCCCAGACCCAGGCTGAAACAGTCTTCGATGTAATAACTACTGTAAAGGTCATATAAACACTAACATTAATACAAAAGAATTATATTGCAGTTATTAGTTGGAGATATAGAGGAGATCAAAAATTTTGATTGCCCTGATTTTCCAAATATATGTAACACTATATACATTACAATAAATATTTCTTGTAAGTTGTTGTTGTATAAATTTCTAACTACTTTAATCAAATTGATTATTGTCATCGACAGGCTTCCGTTCATTTCCACTTAATTTATTCGCAAATCTAAAAGTTGGCGGGACAAACAAATTTACCAATCTTCTTGGCAATTTATAAATAGTACCAGTCATTAACTTTGTTTATCCGAATGAAGAATTCGGAGCGAAATTGTGAACAAAGATAGAAAGAAATTCCGAGGGTCGAGTTAAAAAAGATGAACAAAATGTAGAACATCAATTTAATGCAGCAACAAAATAAGTTGAGCAACCTTTGCCTATTATTTCGTTTCTATTGAATGAGAGCATTAAAATGACTCTCCGCCTTTTGTTACTTGTAATCGGGAATATTTGCTTTCTAATCTCTTTTAAACATTTACTAGTGAGTAAATAGAACTGCGCATTAAATTACAGTTGGGATCTATATATCAGGCCTATTTCACAACGGTCTTTGAAAAAGATTTGTACAAAAAATAAATTCATGGGACGCGGCGACTAATATTTAATAGAAGTTTAAATTGAAATTATTGTTTTTAAAATCGGTAAGAAAACATCATGAAAGATCGGCAAATAATACCGCTATGTCTATAAAGTTATATCTATCACCTTACGAGTTTGCGTCTAGGGATTATCATTATCTGGTAAAAACATCCTTAAACAACCCATATGCTTATAAGAGGAACATTTTAGACTGATAGTTAGGCTACTTGTTTGTTTGTTCCATTGATTTTAATTTAATACTAGAGGTTTATAAAAAAAGTTTTAAATAAGCTTAGAGTACGGGGGAACAATTACGATTAGTGAGGAGTTAATTTGTATTTATTATAAAGCTTGTTTTGTCATTCCCTCTCTGAAAATATTGGACGGCATAACTGTGGAGTTGGGGGACATAAATATAAATGTGCCATTGACATGGATGTCTATTCAGCAGAATATGTTTCTCGACTTGAGAACCAAAATAATTTATCTGCTCAGCAATTCGGAATCTCGACACCATTATTTGTGTAGTAACTTTTAGTCCATTTCTGTAGTCTAAATCGATATTATGATACCAAAAATGTATAAGCAAAACTAAATTGCTACAGTTCTCTTTTAAAATAACAATTTATAGGAACCGGGCACAGAAAGATAAAGTAATTTAGATGTAACGTTAAATTTTCTATGAAGGTGCAAATACCAAAGGCTGTTTGATCTCCCGGATCCGCGGCGGAACAGATTTTCCGGGTCGTGCGCAGGGATCTTAACTTTAATTGACTTTTTGTGAAAGCACACGAAAAAACATTGTTATAACGTTAACAAGATCACATTGATAACTATGTTCTCATGAATTGTCTATATGTTTAAGTAAAAGTATTTTGATTTTTTTTCTACAAAATTTTTCAAGACAAAAAGACATATTCTGTAATTGGATGTTTATAAAAGATGTACATGGATTTTTTTCTCAAAGCAAATGCTACGGCGCTTTGCTCTTTGATCCTTTTGCTGTCATTTTCCTCTGCCACAATGTAGCAGATTGAATATGCTCCCGTCGAAACATAATTACTGCGATGTACAGCGCAATACGATTCTCAATATTAAACGGACTTTAAATTGAATTGCGCTGTCATCGCTTCCAATCGAATTTCGATTAATAAAGCAAACTTTTTAAGTCTGTCATTCATTAATTTATTTAAAAAATTAATAAAACTGAAATGTCTGTTCGAAGCATTAAAATATCTGCATTTACTTAATATATGACTACACGATACTGACGCCGAAAGGACAATTAAATATTTTTGTGTATTTGTTTCGACTAATTTTCGAAGTGACTAGATATAATTTCACAGAACTTTCTAGAAGGTAACGAGTATAACTTTTTTTACAAATTATGTTCTATGACGTAATTCAGGCTACTTATCACTGGATTTACTTTTTCTTTACGAACCTGAGATGATTTGTTATTGTTTCCTTATATTTCCTATTTTGCAAGATAAGTAGAAAGCAATTTTGCTAAGAACAATAAAAAAATAATAAAGTTGAACGCACAACGGTATTCAAAAATTTTATATCGAAAGTTATTCCGTCAAAATGATAGATACCGTATATCTATTGTTAAATAAAAATAATCCATTATGTTATAACTTACAATGAAATTGCACAGCGGATATAAACTTTAACACTATTTAACTAGTATATATATTGTAAAAATATTGGATTACACGATTGAGTACGTCTGCAGAGTTCAACTTTTGCTTACAATTGATCTTTGATTAATTTCGAACGAAATTGAAATTTCTGTTTCATTTTAACTTGTCATCTGCACGGTCTGTAGCGCCATTTCAAAACTTAACGATTTCAATTTAAATGTTACAATCAAACATTACAAGCAAATCTCGTTAGACAACAAGAGAGAAACTTAAGTTTTATGTTCAAACTATTTGTCAGGAGTATTTAGTAACATAATATATTAACAGATAATGTGAACCATGAGTTTTAACTGCTGTTAAAAGCTTATGAAGGCAAGAATTATATTTAATCCTTCGCGGACGAGAGGCGACTCTTAGTCACTACGGTATTTCTCATGGCGAGTGAGATATGTAACTTTTATAAAACTATAATCATTATATGATCTTGATCGAAATATTATTAATGTATGTATGTAGATAAACAACGAACAAAGTACAATATTTTTCCAGGATTATTTATAAGTAAAGTCATTTGATTTTATCGTGTACTTCTCTCTTCACAAAAGTCATCATCGGCCATTGGTTAAATTTCGAGATTTCTTTTTAAACATTACAATATTTCGCAAAGAAAAATATTAATTCTTTATAGGTAATTTAAGGTTAATTAAGAAAAAATATTTATAATTTAGCTCTTTTGCTTCTATAACGTCTCTAATCATCGAGACGTTAGCATGGTGCGTTAAGCTCACGTAACATTTCCAGCACGAATCCCTCCACCTTTATTAATGAGTAATAGCTTGTTTTATACTAAATATGACGATATTATCTAGTAGGAATCGTTTTAAGGAATAACTGCTGCTGTTGGGTTTGGAGAAGTTTGCGCTGTTAGTCTTTTTGACGACTATATCAAGTTCATCTGATACTGGCTAACAAATCCGGTGATCCGTGAGCTCATAGGGATAACTACTTTTTTATTGGCAATGGAATAACACTTGACATGAATTTTACCTGATGTTAAGTGACAATAAGGCCGTAGACGGGGAAGCGTTTACACTAACAATAATTATATCGCCCATGTATGACTTCCTCAACATAGCAATGCTGTTATGACAGACTGACATTGAGAGTAGTAGCTAGCCAGGCGAGTTTGAAAGACTCTACCACCATCCAGACTCCACTATTTCTTTGACCCGGAAATGGAACCCAGGACCTTCGAATTTCAAGGCCTTCGGGGAAATCAATGTAATAAAAAAAATAATGGTGGTAAGATACTTTCGAACCTTTAAGACTGCTTACTATCCTCATGCTGTCAATTTACCGCTTTAATAGCGGTGCTATGTCCAGGCAGCCGTACTAAGGTGAGTGAAATTCAGGTTATTTGTTAGCAAATTGTGGATTAAAAAAGAAAGGGAGTGGAAGTAGACATTTTATATACATCTAATATTTACATTGTGTTTTAAAATGTCTAAATTACTCTTTAATACTGTTGTTGGAGAAATTTTATTAATGTTTAAGCTGTGATAATATTTTTCCCGACAATACTGCTTCACTTACTTCAAAAGTAATAGTTTTGTAGTAACAACGGAGGCGAAAATTACCAGTTAACTAAAGAGCAAGCTTCTAAAAGCGAAGATAGACTTCGTTTATATTAGCACACACAACAATGCACTTAAAAAGTTTCCATTTAAGCGCATTTTATAAGTGAAGTCAGAACATTTGATGAAGATTTACTGCGATCCATTGATGAAGACGGCGATATAGACCATAAAATTTATCGTTCGATATTGTAAGAAATAAATTATTGTGCCGCATGGATTTTATGTACGTTTTATATTATTTTTTATAGCTTATTAACAAATTGCCGCAGTGTATGATTGGAGAAGTAAAATAAATCGACAACATTCATGTGATTCATTACGAAAATGTAATCGTTTACAAAGAAATAGTTAAAAGAAAATTCCACTTTTTTATTCCCATGAAAATTTTCCGTTAAAGTGAAATAGAAATTAAATGATAATGTATTTATAAATATGTTCATTAAATAATAGATAACGATACTTTATTAATACAATAATATTTATCGGTCACTTCGCACAATATTTTCCGAAAAATTGGGGAAATAATATTAATAAAACGTTCATGGTATATATAATACAATTATAGTGTTGCGTAGTAAATCATTTTCTATATTATTCTTAAAATAATATTTTAGTTTCCAGGAGATCAAAATTATGAAAATTTAATTATGTTAACTCTTACATCCAGGTCCAATCCCATTATATCTATTATTTATAATAATCGTTTGTTATCTAATATCGTATGAGATAATAATTGTTATTACAAATAAAATTATATGCATGTACAATATAATCTAAATGTGTATTGTTGTGTGAAACTAGTACAAGTCCAAAGATTGTTAAGAACGTAATAATTTGATGCGTTACACATGTTTAAACGTAGATTATCTCTTCAAAAACTATGCGATCGGACGCATTAATTAAAAGGCCTATATAACGTTGTTAATTTGCAGTTTCTGAGTTCCACGTTTGGCTCGAATTTACGGCTGACCTACTTGCGTAGACACTCTTTTATAAATTTAATTTTACAATTATATATCCTGTATATAATACATATTTTGGACTGTCTCTGTGCCCCATTGGTTTATCCGCTTGCTTTGTAACACGAAAGGCCCGGATTGGATTCTTGAGCCACAGGAGTAATGAAATCTGGATGGTGCTAGGGTTTTTTCAAACCTCTTGGCTACTGCCCTCATTATCAATCAGCCGCCTTAATTTTTTTTATTAATAATTAATTGACAACTAGAAGGTGTCCTAAGTCGAAGCAAATGTTTTATTTGTCCCTTTATTTCTACAGGATTTTGATTTGCATTACAACTTTAAACAAAGGAAAATCATAAAAACTGTTTGATTTTTAAATGTAGTTTTTTGACGTCTTGCAAAATACTAACGTTAACGATTT